>JAVMKO010000001.1:237261143-237413643 GCA_032164245.1 Sternotherus odoratus | reverse complement strand
GTGAGATTAGCAACAGTACTAGATACACCTGCAAAGTACAAAAGCCATTTCAACAAAAATAGCAAATAAGGGGAAGTAGATGAGGAACAAGTCATAATTGCCTGTGGTAGGCATGGCATTGGTGGTTCACTCTAGAAACTCCAAATAAGGGAAATAAGGGAAACTCCAAAAGAGGAGGGGGGAACCACATACCTATGGAAACACATTGTGAGATAACAATATGACATACTGCTAGAAAACCACATATTATGATAGTAGTAGTGACCCAGAATGTGAAAAGTCACACTATTTCTCTGAGAATGGAGAATATGTAGAGATGTTGGAATGGGAGGAGGAAGTAGGGTATTCTACTAGTAGGACTTAGAAGGGGAGAAATAAAAAATAAAAAATAAATAAAGTAGTATTCTACTACTCTATCTGCAAGAATGGACTGAACTGTGGAAAACTTGCAATTCTAAGGCCAAGATTTTAAAAAGTGACTAGTGATTTTGGGTTTCTGCATTTTTGAGTTCCCAAACTGAGATACCTTATAGGAACTTGATTTATGTGGGTGATCAGCACTTTTTAAAAATCTAGCTCCTGTAAGTTGTCTCAAATTGGGCACCAAGAAACCGAGGCACCCAAAATCACTAGTGAATTCTGAAAATCTTGTCTGTAAATTCTAGCCACTGTAGAAACAAATATGGCTATTGTAAATGGAGACACAGTGTAAAAGAGACTCAGGAGATTAAAGTTTTCCTATAGTAAACTGATGTGCCATTTCAGGTTTGTTGCAGCCTCAGGCAAAATATGTCAGATTCACTCAATTTTAGCTCACCAAACAAATGTAGATGAACATTGATAAATATATTACTTTCTTATTTTATTTAAAGGCAGAGTTAAGGTCCTCACTGTTAGAGTGCCGTAAATATCAGATCTTTTCCCCCTGCTAATATTCAAGATTATGGAGCCGATCCTCCGCTAATGTGAACTGTCATTGTTTCACTGATTTTGATCCCCTAAAATGCTTCCTTCCTACTATGCTCTTGGAGCACAGAGGGTTTGAATGACCAATACGTATCAAGATGGTGTCATGATATAAAATATCATCCACAATAAATTCTGCAGTTCCACTTTCAGCATCTGTATAATAATCCATTCAAGCAAACACCCATCAAAAACAAAACAAAACATAAAAACATTCAGTTCCAAAGTAAAACAAACTCTCCATATCTAAATTAGAGCTATTCTGAAAAATGTGGGGGAGAGAATTTACAATATAAAATATAAAGATGTGGTAGCAAGAAAAAAATAAAATGAGAAGAAAGGAAGAAAGAACAAGGTTACAAATACAATATCTAGGTATTTAAAGTTATGTTCATGTCTTGGTTGCTTCCACTTCATGTAAATATGGAGTATAAATTAGGATATACACCCACATAAAAATTGTGTGTATTTACATAGATGAGAATTGTGTGAGCATAATTTAACAAGTAGGTTTGTGACGCAAATTCTTCCCAACTGCTCAAGACCCCTTCAAAACCCCTAAAAAAGGGGTTTGTTAGAGAACTAACTAAAATGATATGTAAACCAAACACTAATGTATGTTCTTGAGCATGTGGTTTCTGATTTGGGTGGGAGATGGTTGCAGTTAATGAGAATGCACAGTGATGCCAAAACTGTTTCTTTGTCCTTACCTTTTATAACAAACGTTTATTTGCTCTTTTGGGGGGTGGGTGTAGGGTGACCAGAGAGAAAATGTGAAAAATTGAAATAGAGGGTGGGGGGTTATAGGAGTCTATATAAGAAAAAGACCCCAAAAAAAGAACATCTGGTCACCCACGTTGGGTGTAACAGTGAATATGCTAGATGTATTTCTAGTCAAATTATCAGAATATTTGAATTGTTCTATTTTTCACTCTGCAGTGTTAGCTTTTTGAAATAATTTATTTTTTTTATTTTCCAAGCTAAGTAGTCATAACTCTTGGACATGTACTGGCTGGCTATCTGAGACTGGTTCATGTCCCAAGGGGCATAAAATATAATATATTTGTATCAAATAAGAAACAAATTATTGGGGTTATCAGAGAGTTATATCTCAAACACAAGTACTATGGCATTTTAAAGGAGATTAGTGTAGATCAGAGGTTCTCAAACTGGGCATGTGACCCCTCAGGGGTTCTCAAGGTTATTACATGGGGGAGTTGTGAGTTTTCAGCCTCCACCCATAAAACCCGCTTCACCCCCATCATTTATAATAGTGTTAAATATATAAAAATGTGTTTTTAATTTATAAGGAGGGTCACACTCATTGGTTTGCTATGTGAAAGGGGTCACCAATACAAAAGTTTGAGAACCACTGGTGGACACTAACTGAAAATGACTTGCAAAAATTCCATTAATACCAAAGTTAAAATAAATTTCGGAAAAGGCTAGTTTAGCTTTCGTTGTGAAGGCAGTAAATATTTCATTACAGAAACTGAAAACAGCATACACAGTTTTCAAAAGGAGGGTGTCCCTTCTATAACATCTCAAATAGCTTATTCAAGGGGTTCCCATACTTGTTCCGCAGCTTGCGCAGGGTAAGCCCCTGCCTGGCCGCAAGATGCTTTGTTTACTGGAGTGTCCGTAGGTTCGGCCGCTCACAGCTCCCAGTGGTCGCAGTTCACCATTCCCGACCAATGGGAGCTGCAGGAAACTGGCCAATGGGAGCTGCACATTATAAGTATGTGCAGGCAAAAGGAGGTTCTAATTTGATATCCTATTAACCACAGTATCTCAGCAAAATATGTGGGATTATCGAGAACAACTCGTGTGTCCCCATGGCCACTTTTTTATTACTTGCAGCAGCTCCTAGTCTTAGCTTTAGCACTGAATTAAAAGGAACTGAATTGTTCTTGACAACATTATTTAACACACAACTCTACCACATCATAATACCTATTTTTTTGGTAATCCTATTTAATTTTTTTTTAAAAAAAATGCATCACAAAAGGCTTCCTAACTTACAGGCTGCTGAAATGAAGACAACTTGTCTTAATGATAACTGCAGTCAAACACTTCAACTAACCTCCTTCCCAGGATCACCTGCAATTTTGCAGTAAATTTTCAGTGTAGTTGGAAAATTTGTTACCCTCTGATGAGCAAGAATGGATACTGAAAATACAGACTTACAGATTTTCATAAAGGTGCACATAGTAGATTTTTGTTTTGTTTTTTGAGAACAAGTTTTTCTCCTATTTGCTGCAATAAGTGTTCTAGGCCTGATCCATGATCCACTGAAACCAATGGTAATCTTTCCACTGATATTCATAGGCTATGAATGAAGCCAATCCTACTCCCATTGTGCTAATGGTAGACTGACTTCAATGGGAGTTAAGTCACTCAGCCCTTTTGAAAAATCAGGCCTTAATACAAGACAGAATGGACTTTAAAAGTAGACAGCAATAGAATCAATTAAACCAGTTAAATAAAGTAATTCAGATGGATAACAATATTTTGAAAGGGCAATTAGAGCATAAGAATGGCCACACAGGGACAAGACCAATGGTTTATTTAGCCCAGCATCCTGCATTCTGACAGTCACCAATGCCAGACTCTTCAAAGGCATTGAACTAAACAGGACAATCATCAAGTTATCCATCTTCTGTCATCCAGTCCCAGCATCTGGCAGTGAGAGGTTTAGAACACTCAGGGCATGGGTTTGCGTTCCTGAATATTGTGGCTAATAGACATCGATGAACCTATCCTCCATGAGCATATTTAATTTTTTTTAATCCAGATACAGCTTTTGCTTTTACAACATTCCCTGGCAATGAGCTCCACATGTTGATCATGCAGTGTGTGAAGAAATACTTCCTTTGTTTGTTCTGCTGTCTATTAACATCAAGCAAAATGCAGCTACATATACACTGAATCTATAAATATTACGCTATCCTGGACTGTAGAGAGTGGGTAGATTAGCTCCTTATATTGCCCAAGACACATGATATTCCCTCTCCTTGACCAAGCCCATCATTTGAATCAATCGTGATTGGCCCCTTCTGGCTTCTCTTGGACCTTCTTAAAATACTGTCTTTATTAGATTTCATTACCCTAACTTTTTCTCATATTTAAATTCCCCATTGATTTTAATTAATTTCTCCCTAAGCACAGGACCTTGGAGAGCTTTTTGGTTTAAAAAATGAGGGGGAGGGAGAAGGAAGAAAAGAGACAGAGGCTTTCTCACCAGGTGGGATTTCCCAGGTTCTCACACCTGTAATTAAAAGTCATTCTAGTTCCAACTGATGGATTGACACAAATATGTCTCAGAAGAAAACAGAGTAATGCATAAATGCTTAATGACTCATATTCAAAACTTATGAGTTTTTTTAAAGTCAGGTGACAAGGACAAGGCAGATTCAGACAATGCCTGAGAATTTGCATGCTATATATATATGTGTGTGTGTGTGTTTTGATAGATTAGAGATGGTAGCAGCAAGCTGCAGTTCTCAATATCAGGGCCATAGTGACACTAACAGATAATTACCATCTCCACAAATATCTGTGAATGGAATCACTTGTTTTAAATACAGATAAGTTTAGTATAAAAGTTAGAAGGCTGGTATGAGAGATATGATAAATGTGGTCATGACAGAAAATAATTTTTAATTTAGTATGCCTTATCAATCTAGATAGCCCATGAATATTTACCATTAATTCAGTGGGCTGGAACAGAGAAAGAGAGAGAGAGAAAGAAAAGGAAAAATAGAAGCTTTGACCTAAACAATGACTGTTAAAGAAAGAGAATCTTCAGCAGTTTCAATAAGAACAAATTGTATAGCTGAACTGGTGGCCACATGGGGAAACATGTTTGGGGAACCATTAGAAACAAAAGTCATGTTCCTGTTGTTTTAATTTTTTTTATAAGACAAATGGCAACAATTCCCAATATGTGCCGCTGTTTGCTAGATTTACCAGTCTGACTACACAGGAAAAATGTGCAACATCAGTGGGCTAAAACTGAAACATTAACTGAAATTCAAAACAAGCCTATTTGATCACATCATACTCCTCAGCAGGGATACCATTTGTAGGGGCTAAGTGGGACATATAAGAAGCTAACACAGGTTGTGAGTGTAATGAACCAAAATTAATGGTTTATATAAAAGAAATGTTGTTTCCATTATTTTTAGGGTAATCTTATTAAAGATGCCACCTGTCCAGAATAGAAGTGTCCAGATTTTAATTTCTCTTTTCATATCTCAGTGTTCAGACACAGGACAAAAAAGGTAAGCTCTTATAGCTATTACTGTTGCAGCCATTCTATCCTATATCCTGCAGCTGTATCAAAGTGACTGGCTCTTAACATTTTCCACCTGTCCCAAAGAGCTAATTTATTCTGACTCACCTTTCCCAGAGAATGTTTTTACTAAGGGAAACAGCTCCTATTTCTAACTCATTTTCCACTGATACCATTTTCCATCGGTATAAAGCTTGCTCAATGTTTATGTGTAGTTTAAATAAAAAATTCTGTATGAAATATAATTCTTTTAAATACTGAAGAATTTGGTTAATATTTCTAGTATACATGGAAAGTAACAAGTTTGTACACACAACATGATGAAATGGTATTACAATTAATAGAAACAGTAATAGACCATTAATCTAACTCAAACATTTGAAGTCAGATAGTCAATTAAATTGAAAATAAATTACATAATATGCAGCAGTCTCATTTTATGTTGTTGGGTATTGTTGCAGCTGAGTAGTACTCTTGCCTTTTTCCCATGCATGGCCCAATATCCATGGTGCTCAGCACATTTGAAAATCAGCTCACCAAAGTCAATCACATAGAGAATGAATTTTAGCAACTGATGTTTTTGTTGGAGGATTACAGATGAAACAATTATCTAAAATCATTGTTATTTCTCATGAAAATACTATAAAAAGTACAGAGGTCTTCTACAGATCTGGGAAACTAACTCAGAGTATCACTGCTAAATACAAACACCTTGTTGAAGTAGTAGTATAAGAGTTCTGTGTGAGCTCAAAAGCTTGTCTCACCAACAGAATTTGGTCCAAAAAAAGATATTAGATTGCCTACCTTGTCTCTCTAATAGCCTAGATCAACATGGCTATGACAATACTGTATATAATAGTGCAGTCATTTACCTAGATCAAGAGGAAATGATTCAGGCCTACATTTCTTATATCTATCCTTCTATGTACTATTTATTTTGTTTTTCTCTTTATAGCTATTATTCAACAATATCATACTCCTTACTAGACTATAAAGTAGAAGAAGAGACAGGAAAGCCATTTAGGGTCTCATTTATGCCACAACACTAATAATAATATGATAAATAATAATAATAAAAATAATGAATAATAAATATAATGCAGCTACTGAGAACAGGTCCCATTCAAATATATATATATATGTATACATGTATGATATCACAAGGCCATAAAATCCATAAGAGCATAAAATCCATGTTACCTTTTTCAATATGTATTCTTTTTGTCTCATGTCCAACCTCATGACCAGCCAGATCACCTTCTTTAGGGCCAGGTAGGACATTAGGTGATAAACCCATCAGCATCTGGTTCATGGATAGCCCATTCTGATGTACAGCTGCTAGTCATACACACATAAACATAAAACCAACAATATTATCACACATACACAAACTTGCAATACGGTTAACATCCCTATTTTTTATATACTGTCTCAATTGTACAAGAAAACTAATAACCTCAATGTCATTTAATTAGTGATATTAAATCCACTCAGAAGGAGCCCATTTCTCCCCCACTAATTCTTTTGGATTCAAAAATGCTTCATTTAAAGCCGCTAAGTTGGGCATGCTGGGTTGCATAGCCTGTTTTAAGACACTACGCAAGAGCTGAAACTCAGGATGAAGTAGAACTGGAAAAGAATGGAAGATTCATGAGAAGCTTCATGAGAGATGAATACAATTTTAAAATTTGATTTTACAAACTGTATACTAGTGTCCTAAATTCCATTGGCTAAAAGCACTGAGGCCTGTCATGTGAGAACAAATACACCATAGTGAATAATACACCATAGCAAGTATATCATAGCAACTTATACATTATAGCAAATATACCATGGAGAATAATTTTGAAATGGCAGACAGACTGGTTAGCTAGTCTAGTACGCCCTTTCCATATTTAATTTCTATTGTCTCCATTCAGCCGGACCCTTAAACCCAGCCTTCTGAGGCACAAAAGCCAGAGAATCCCACATAAACCAGTTGGGCAAGAGGCTGACACATTCTGAGAAAAAGTATCCCAGAAAGAAATGGCTAAAACAAATAACCTAAGAATGAGGCTCAGGGAACCCCTGTAGAGAAGTTCTCCACTTCTTTCTTGGATTTGATCCCTATTTCTCAAGCAGCCATCTTGCCCCTTTAGGTTCCACACATGGAGAAGCAGTTATTAGAAATGGGATGCAGTGTGACAAGTGGAACAGGACTAGTCTGCAGTGAGGAACTCTATTACCCTGATCCATGGACATTATGAAGAGTGTCTCACCTCAGCTGCTATTCTGTGATTACGGAATTTACCACAGAATCCAGGCATTGGTGTAATATGTTGCCCTAAAATCTATGGTTTCATTTTTTAAAACTGTTTTTGTTCCTCATGGCTATGAAACTAATCTTGAAAATATTATTCAAGTCTAAACAATTATAGTGTTACCTTCCTGAGGCTTGAGAAAGCCCAAAACATCTATCCAATGTGTTTATCTAACTAGAATCCCAAAATGCCTGCTTATGTTTACACAGGAGCTAAAAATCTCAACTGTCTCTTATTAAGAGACCAAAACCTTTGGTTTCACCAACTGACAACTTCACCAATGTTGTTAGTACAAAAATCTGAAACCTAGAAAAAAATGAAAAGGTGTGGATAGGGTAAAATAAATTGAATATAATATGCATAAAAGATGGTCTAAAACCTTCAATTTCCAGGATGCTGCACTGGAGTACTTCAGGTTCCAGGGATACACAGATTCTAGATATGGAACCTTCATAAACATTTCATGAAATTTCAGTTTAATTTGATTCTATCTCTTGTGAGTTCTGAAGTGAAAATATTACTTGTATCACATTCCCTACCCTAATGTGTGTGCAGATTTAAAAAAAAATGTATTTCACCCAGAATTGTTTTTTTCAATTGAACGATCCTATAAAATGTCACCTCTGAAGTCAGCTTTATTAGAGAAGTCCAACTAGGGTAACAGGATTAAATAAAACTATAAAATACATAAATGTGTCACAGTTTGTATATGTTCAGTTCTGAAACTAGTCTAGAAAATTGCTTTCTCACTTCAATCCTGTTTCATAGTTTATATATTTATGCTTAATATGACATAATGGCAGTTTTAATCAGTACCTATTAATGAAGCATCATACATTATGACACTGTAAATTGGGAAACTTAATGTTGGGCGATAGCTATTGCAGCTGAACTACAGACCATGATACATCTAGATCTACGTAGAATGAAGATATTTTGACTAGAAAAAAATAGCTTAACTTAATCAAATTTAGAATGGTGACAAGGAGAAAAATGTGACCTACGGATTCTGTCTGACGAGCTCTCAGTCCGTGCAGGTGAGCTGGACACACTGCTGCTTCGATGAGATGAGGGATGGCTTCCAGGTCTTCGACCTTCTTCAAGGGAAGGAGCAGGAGAAGGGCTGTCCGGAACACGTTCCTACACCCCCCAAAAAAGAAGATAACAAATTAAAGATGACAGCTCTCCTGATTATTGAGCATTATTAGAGGATCTCTCTGTTATTTGAGCAATATCTAGTCCCATTCTGCTCAGTTACTCTTGTTTATTCCTAGGGTTGAGCTCTCAGCACTTGCGGTAAGCGATTCTCAGAGACTTCCATAATGCAGCAAACAACTTAACCATTGAGTCAGGCTTTTTAACTGACTCCCTCGACCCTGTTTAACAGCAGCTTGTTTTTTTATGTCATGGAGTTATGTTTGAAAAAAAACCCATATTTTGGCTGTCTTTGCAGTAATCGGTATCGGGAGAAAGTGGACGTTGTTATAATTTTATAAATAAACAAGGGAAACACTGTGACATCCTGACTCATGTGTTGATAACCTTATTCCTCAAATGCTCACATTCATTTCAATGAACTATCAGATGAATAAAATACTCACCATCTGGCACTAAAATAAAACATCCACAGCAGAAATCTTTTGACATACTAGCTAGCTGCAAAGAAAATGTATTGTGTTCATAAGCACTCAATATTTTTGAATGGATCCTTTCTGAAATAGGGTAGACCTGTGTTGTTGAAAAATCCATACAAGTTAATATAAGAATCAGAAATATCCAATATTTATGCAGCTTTGGTGCAGAAAGAATGAACAAAGGGAGGTGAGCTTTGCTACTGGAGAAGTTACTTACTGTACAGTAACTGGAGTTCTCTGAGGTGCTCTGGTGCTCCATCTTAGCAGGTGCACATGCCCTTGCACACTTGATCAGAGATTTTAGTTAGCTGTGGCTGCACTGAATGCATTCTCATGCTCCAGTGTTAGGGTACAGAAGGAGGGCAGACCACCACTCCAGTTCCTTTTCAACCATACAGTTGAAGTAAGACTTCACATTAGAGGGGAATGAGGCTGCAGGGTGGAGCACCAATGGGAACAAAACATCTTGAAGAACTCTAGTTACTGTGCCGATAAGTAACCTCTCCTTTTTTCTTTTTTTGAGCTATAGTTCCATTTTAAGAGACTTTTTTTGAGTTATAGTTTCACCTTAGGAGACTCCCAAGCAGTATTTCTATGAGGAAGTGGGTATTAAGGAGACAGATGCAGTATATCTCAGAGAATAGCATCATCAAAAGTCATATCTGGAAGCAGATACAACTCTGTAATACTTGGAGAATATGTGAATGGATGATCTGGTGGTGGCCCTGCAAATGTCCATGATGGTGATGTCCTTAAGAGGAAGCTTGAGTTCCTGTGGAATGGGCAGTCACTCAAGGTTGGGGATGCACTCTGGAAGCTTCATTGCTACCTGTGATACATCATTAAACCCATTTTAATAGGCTTGGAGTACAAATTGGTTGCTCCATCCTTTCTGTGAAGGAGGTAAGGAGTATTTGAAAGGCCTGGAATGGTTCCATTCTATTTAGGTAGAGCACTTCTCTCAGCCAGATTATGAAGACTAGCCACTTCCCTTGAGGAATAAGACTTAGGGTAGAATACTGTGAGTTGAATGACTTGATTGATATGGAATTCTGATGAAATTTTAGGCAGGAAGGAAGGATGGGAATATAAGATACTTTAATGTGATAGAAAATCTTGTACAGGTAGTCAAGCCATAAGTGGCCCTAGCACTTCTACCCTTCTGGCCAAAAGTTATGGCTATGGGGAATGTAATCTTAAAAAAACAAATGAAGGAATGAACAGCAGCCCATGGATTCAAATGGAGGCTATCTCAGGGCATTGAGAGCTAGGCTAAGGTCCCCAGGACCTTTAGAACTACTTGTCATAGGGAAAGAGGTTACATAAGACCTTAATGAACCTCACTGTGCTAGGTAATTGAAAACAGACAACTTTTCAACTGGTGGGTATAAGGCTGTATTGGCAGCTAGCTGACCCTAATGGCATTGAGTGTCAAACCTTGTGTTTTTAAAGTTAACTAAAGTGGGCAATTGAGCATGGTTGTAAGGGGTGACTTGGAGGGGGATGTAGATTGATGAGTACACCAGCCTTGGAGATACTCCCACTTTTACAGGTAGATTTTCCTTGTGATGGGTTTTCTAATGCTCAGAAGCACAGTCTTAACTTTGGGAGAACAGCCCAGTTCTATGTCCGAGATCCATGGAGGAATCAAGCCTTGAGGCACAGTGAAGAGTTGTTTGGGGTAGGTCCTGGTGCCTGGTTCCACCATCAGTGGAAAGCAAAAGATGCCCACAGAGAGAGATGAAGCAAAATGAGAAACCACACTTGCTTCAGCCATGACGGTAGTATCAGAATAGTCGCTGCTCTCGCTCTCTCTTGCTTTAGTTTGTTCAGAGCCTTGAGGATTAATGGCGTTGGGAGGTAGGTATATAAGAGGGTAAGAAGCAAAGGGATGAGGAGGGCATCCCCCATTGAGTTGTGGCCATAACCTCCCCCTGAGCAGAGTCAATGGCACTTCACATTGGATAGTGTTGCAAAAGAGATCTGTCTCCGGAAGGTCCCAGGACTGACAAATACTCTGAAAGACTGAGAAGCTAAGTTTCTTCTCATGATTTTGGTGAAAGCGATCAGGGAGTCTGCTATGGTGTACTGCAGGCTGGGCACATAGGCCTATGACAAATCTATGTGATGGGGTATACAAAAGTTCTAAACCCATATTGACTTTGTGCAGAAGGATTGAGATCTTTCTTCCACTGGCCAATTTATGCAGTATAATGCCACTCTGTTGTCCAGCATCACTTTGTCAGAGGAGGTCTCTGAGTTTAAGAATGTTGATTTGAAGGGACCCTTCCTGGGAGTCCAGTCCTGGAATGTAATGTCTTGGAAATGGGTACCCCAACCCAGCCAGGAGGCCTCATGGTGATGACCTTTGATCAGGATGGGCATTAAAAGGGGACTACCACACAAACCTTGCAAGGATCCTTCCACCAGTTGAGGGAGTTGAGAACTCTTCGGGAGGTGGGGGGGTATTAAGGTCAACCATTTGGAAAGATTGTGCTAACTGGGAGTATAAACAGTCTTGAGCCAGACCTGGAGGAACTGAAGGTGTAGTCTTGCATGAGGCAGGTATAAATCTCAAGAGGTCGCAGAGTAGCCCAGGAATATTTAAGAAAATGGAGGTAACCATCAGTGTTATTACTGAAGACCTTAGGCCCTTCAAAGGGAAGATCCTTCATCATATTCTGCACCTCCTTGGGAAGACAGAGGCTTGCAGTCAGGAGGCTCAATGCATGATGTCAGTTGCCATTGAACATGAGACTGAACATGATCTCTCTCCAGGGAATGGGTTTTCTTCCTTTTTGAATGTTTCACTCCCAAAGCTGCCCCATGGTCTCTGCATACTGAAGGCTGAAGTTAATGAAGCAGTCTGAATGGCGGAGGCCAAGTTACTGCAATGGATGGGTACTGGACCCCACAGGTCTCGCAGAACACTGGATCAGGAGGAGCTTCAATCTGTCTTCCCTTAGCATCGTAGATCTTGTTGAGTGGGAAAGACCTGTGGCAAGTCTGACAAGGTTTGAAACCTGGACTATTTTGGCACAATGTGAGAAAGGAGGCCACAAAGAAAGGCTGAGGGTAAAAAGGCCCTGGATAAAAATAAAAACCCATAAAAAGGGTGATAACCCCTAAAAAGCATACAGCTCTGCTTAAAATAAATAAGAAAAAAAAATGCTAAAAAAAAAAAAGGCAGTAGCTGTAAAGCTAACAGACACCATAAAACTACCTCAAACTGAAGGTGGTTGAGAAGGAACTGGACTGGTGGTGGGAATTTCCCTGTCTATATAGCCTTTCATTCGAGCGTGAGGGTGCATAGTACACATGTGTGACCTGTGGACATTGCTCCAAAATATCTAGTCAAGAGTTCACAGACACATGCACAACCTAGGTTGAGTACCCATAGGGCTCGTCTTCATTACGGCAGGGAAGGATTGATCTTTTGGCGATCGATTTATCACATCCCATCAAGACATGATAAATCGATCGCCAGCAGCTCCCCCGTCGACTCCGGAAGTCCAGCTCACCAAAAGGCGCAAGCTGAAGTTGACGGGGGATCGCGCCGCCGCCTGCCGCCGCCGTGAGGACGGCAGATAAGTCAGCTGTAGAGATGCCAATTTCAGCTACGTTATTAACGTAACTGAAATTGCGTATCTACAGTCGATCTCCCCCCCCCCCCCCCAGTGGAGACCAGCCCATAGGGATTATGATTTGAAGGACTGTCTTGAGGGGGGGGCAAAAGGATTGTCCTGAAATTGCTGAGCACTCTCAATTTCCAATGACTCCTAAGGACCTAGAACACTTTTGATAAAAAAAAACCCAATAATAAAATAAAACAACCCCCCGAGAATTGGGGGAGCAGAGAATCTCACAGAATTTGGCACACTAACAGAATCATTATGATATATCATATAAATAAGTAATCATGTAAATCATTTAATAAGTCTACATTTTCAAAACACCTCAGTCCCCAACATCTCCCAGCTAGGCACTTAACTAAAGCCTCGCTCATACAAAGACTTAGGCTCTGTCTACATAATAAATCTTACAGCTGTACTGCTGCAGCTGCACCACTGTAAGGTCTCCTGTGTAGCCAATCTATGCCAGCGGGAAGTGTAGACAAAGCATTCCATGTATGTTTATCCTTTCCTTACATGTGTGCTTACACACACATACACACACACACAGAGTGAGTGATCATAGAAGGCCAGGGTTCAAAGAGATCTCATGAGATAATCTAGTCCAACTCATTGCTCAAAGCAGAAGAAACCCCAACTAAATCATTCCAGCCAGGACTTTGTCGAGAAAAACCTCTTAGAAGTAGATCCTATTCGACTGCTTCCCTACCCTCCTAGTGAAATAGTTTTTCCTAATATAAAACCCAGACCTCTCCCAGTGCAACTTGAGATCATTGCTTCTTGTTCTCTCATCTGTCACCACTGAAAACAGACTAGCTCCATCCTCTTTGGAACCCCCCAGTTTAAAGCTGCTATCAAATCCCACCTCACTCTTCTGCAAACTAAATAAGCCCAGTTCCCTCAGCCTCTCCTTGTAAGTCATGTAGCCCAGCCCCCTAATAATTTTTGTTGCCCTGTGCTGGACTCTCTCCAATTTGTCCACATCCCTTCTATAGTTGGGGGACCAAAACTGGCTGCAGTACTCCAGATGTGGCCTCACCAGTGCTGAATAGAGGGGAAGAATCACTTATCTCGATCTACTGGCAATTCTCCTACTAATACAGCCCAATATGCCATTGGCCTTCTTAGCAACAAGGGCACACTGCTGACTCATATCCAGATTTTCATCCACTGTAATCCCTAGGTCCTTTTTTGAAAGACCACTGCTTACCCAATCTGTGGTTAGCCTGTAGCAGTGCATGGGATTCTCCCATCCTAAGTGCAGGACTCTGCACTTGTCCTTGTTGAACCTCATCAGATTTCTTTTGGCTCAATCCTCCAATTTGTCTAGGTTACTCTGGACCCTATCCCTACCCTCCAGTGTATCTACCTCTTCCCCCAGTTTACTGTCATTGGTGAACTTGCTGAGGGTGTAATCCATCTCATCATGCAGATCATTAATGAAAATGCTGAACAAAACCAGCCGCAGGACCAACCCCTTGGGCACTCTGCTTGATGCCAACTAGACATTGGGCTGTTGATCACTACCCTCTGAACCTGACAATCTAGCCTTCCTGGATTGTCCTTCCTGGATTGTCTCTGCCCTGCTGTATTAATCTCCCAGCAAATGTCAGGGTGATTGAAATCCCTCATGAGAACCAGGGGTCTGTGATTTCGAAACTTCTGTTATTTGTCGGAAGAAAGCCTCATCTACCTGGTCTGATGGTCTTTAGCAGGTGCCTTGTTGTTCTTGCCTCTAAACTTAACCCAAAGATTCTCAACAGGCTTTTCTCCAGTTTCATACTGGAGCTCTGAGCAATCATACTCTTACATACAGTACACATCCTTCACCTTTTCTCCCCAACCTGTCCTTCCTGAACAGTTTATACCCAGCCATGACAGTTCTCCAGTCATGTGAGTTACCCCACCAAATCTCTGTTATTCCAATCATATCCTTGGAATAACAGAGATTGACTGTTCCTTGATTGGGCCAGGACTTCCAATTCCTCCTGTTTGTTTCCCAGGCTTCTTGCATTAGTGTACAGGCACCTAAGACAGCAAGCCAATTGCCCTATTTTCTCCATATGAATCTCACTAAATTTAATGAACCTATCACAGGCCCTGATCCCGCTCTCACTGAAATGAACAGAAAGACTGCCTTTCACTTAAATGGGAGTTGGATCAAACTGACAGTGTGTAAAGTTAAGCATGTGTTTTAATCTTTTCAGGATCAGGGCCTAAAAAAACCATAGTGAAATAATGGCTCCATTGACTTCACAGAAGCTAGAATTTCACTGCAGATTTTCAAAGGCGCTAAGTTCCCAATTAGGCACCTAAACAAGTGGTTAGATTTTAAAAAAGTGCTTGAAACCCTACAGCTCCCTTTGTTACTAAGTTTTCTACTTGACTTTCATCCCCCCCAAAAGGAGTGTAAATAAAGGTATATAATGTATTTTAGGTTAAAAAAATAAAAACAGGATTTTTTTTTCACTTAAAGAAGTTTTTTTATTGAGGGTGCTATATGATTTCTAAATTTCCATTTTAAAGTTCTTTGAAGTATTCCTATATTTGGCTTTTCTCGGAGATACATCAACTGTTAGGCCTCATCTGGAGTACTGTGTTCAGTTTTGGGGCCCACTCTACAAGAAAGATGTGGAAAAATTGGAAAGAGTCCAGAGGAGGGCAACAAAAATGACTAGGGGCCTGGAGCACATGACTTATGAGGAGAGACTGAGAGAACTGGGATTGTTTAGTCTACAGAAGAGAAGACTGAGGGGGGATTTGATAGCCGCTTTCAACTACCTGAAAGGGGGTTCCAAAGAGGATGGATCTAGACTGTTCTCAGTGGTACCAGATGACAGAACAAGGAGTAATGGCCCCATGTTGCAGTGCGGGAGGTTTAGGTTGGATATTAGGAAAAACTTTTTCACTAGAAGGGTGGAGAAGTACTGGAATAGGTTACCTAGGGAGGTGGTAGAATCTCCTTCCTTAGAGGTTTTTAAGGTCAGACTTGACAAAGCCCTGGCTGGGATGACTTATTTATGGTTAGTCCTGTTTTAAGCAGGGGGTTGGACTAGATGACCTACTTAGGTCCCTTCCAAGTCTGATATTCTATGATTCTATGAACTGAGCAGATAATTTCATTTTCTCTTACTGAAAGTCAGGATTTCCCGAATAATCCTGATCAGAAATTTGACAAAAACAGAAACAGTAATTTTTCCCTGTTGCTTTCCAACCAGTTTTATTTCTGACATAATGCAACAATACAACTTCTGTTTGCGTTAGCGGCTCACATGAAAGCCTGCTGTTATTAATGTAAACAAGCCTCTTGCAGAAAGAGCATGTTGTTCTTCCTTAAACCCCAGACAGAATTTGCAACAGCTCTGATGGTCATTATACTGCACACATACTAGCTGGATGAACATTTTGTTTGTTGAATGCATTCCAAAGGAAATGAACAACACATCTACCTATAGTAATCAATAAAATTGCTCAGGTTAAAGTTTACTGTGAACGTTTGCTATGTATGCTGTTGTGATTGCTTAGGGACTCAATGGCCCTATTAATGGAAAGGGTGAGGACCTTTTAGAACAATGTATCAAGTCATTTAAGTGGATTCCACTTTAATAGTCTCTATTTTTTAACATTGATGAGGAAAGTTTAACTGCATCATAGCTCTAGGCTTATTATGAGTTTGATTGTGTTTATATGCCCATGAACCGCATAGTCAAGTGGAGGATTAGAATGCAGATGTTCTCAGAACATTGAAGATATATTTCTTTAGATTTAGGAGGATTTAAGTGTACAGATTCGGTATAAATTGAAACAGACCATATTTAATCATTTAATTTAATATATAATTTCACTGTTAGCCATACAATGTAGTGGTCTTTGAAGGGTTTCATTAAAATGAAATCCAGTGAGCATATAAGATTTGAATACAGAGTTTCAGAGTAAATTAATTTAGTTAAACCACTTAATTTGCTTACCCTATTTATTTATTTGTGCTATTACAGCATATATTATAAGATGGAGACAGCAGAAAGAATGCATAGAACTAATATAATTATTACTGAAATAAACCAGATAATGAGTTTTAATCACATGTAATAAGACATAGCAAGAGAATTCTATGAGGGTATGTATTCTATGTAAGCTGAGTTCATCAGTTCATTTGTGGAATACCCTTTAACCTCAGCAGAGAAGGGACTGAACTATGTGTAGCCAAAAGTATAATGAATGTAATACCTCAGCTCACTGCTTTACAGTCTTGCTTTGAAACTGCACCAATCAATAATATACAATTTCTTGTAATTTTCTGTCTTTATTAAAACTAGCTACAATAATAAATGGGGAAATGCTAGTAATAATAAATTTAAATACTCCCTTGCTCTAAAAAGGGCATGCTAATAAACTAATGCTGTGAAATATCAATATACGAGTGTTATTCTATCCTTTCACCATGGTGTTTAAGGAGAAAAGATGGATTTAGGTAAAATTACAGTAAAACCTCGATTTAACGGACCTTGATTTAACGGACTTCAGATGCAATGGACAAAATTTCTGATCTATATCAGACCGCGACCCCTCCCGGCTGCGGCCCAGGTCCCCTTCGCAGGCGGCTGGCTGCTGGCTCCCCGCTGCCGCCCCGGTCCCAGCCGCTGGCGGTCTGGCTGCCGGCTCCCGGCTGCCGCCCAGATCCTGGCAGCAGGCGGTCTGGCTGCTGGCTCCCGGCTGCCTCCCGGGTCCCGGTAGCGGGTGGGCTGGCTGCTGGCTCCCAGCTGCCGCCTGGGTCCTGGTAGCGGGCAAGCTGGCTGCCGAGACCCGGCTGCCGCCCAGGTCCCGGCAGCGGGCGGGCTGCGGAGCTGCCGCCCCGACCCTGTGGCAGGCGGAGTGCTGCTCCGACAGCTCGTTATTTTTTTTTATTAAATAACGGACTTTTTGATTTAACGGACACCCCCTCGCTCAAATTAGTCCGTTAAATGGAGGTTTTACCGTACATTTCAAAAGCATTTTACTTTAAAAACCTTTTTAAGGAAATGTATAAAAACATGTTCAGTTAATAAATCAGACTAGACTTCAGTAAAATACATTATCATAACCGTCTTTTGACTGACATGAAATACCACTTTCGGACCAATACGTCTAAATTAAAGAAAAAAGAGCCAGAACTTTCTGTATTGTAATCATGGCTCTGACAGTGACTCCTTCCAGGGCCCTGTGAATGTCAGCTAGGCGGTGTCTACACATTTTTTTCCTAAAATTTATTCCCATTCCCTATCAATTCTACTCCACTAAAGTATAGAGCAAGCTGCAGGCTTTGGCTAACACTCTGTCTGCATTAGTGTTCCACCTATTGCTATACAAGCAGAACATTTTCCAGTGGCAAAATCTTTGTGTGTCTAATGCAGTGGTGGGCAACCTGTGGCCAGCACATCCATGCGGCCTGCATCACTTCCCACAGCTCACAGTGAACTGCAGCCACTGGGAGCTATGGCCAGCTGTGGAAATGTCAACAAACTGTCTGGCGGCCTGCCAGTAAAGTACCCTGATGGACTGCATGTGGACCAGTTGCCCACCACTGGTCCAATGCACACCAGAAGCTTTACTAAAAGCCAAATATATTGGGGAAGATTCTCTTCCACACTCTACAACTTCTGAGTCATTTAGGTCCAAGTCACAGACTCAAAGCCAAGGATTCCAAAGCCAGTTCTGGAACTTCAAAACAGTGAGAGAGTCAGGGTCCCAGCAACGGCATGTCAAAACAGGGAGAGATTTATGTCAATGTAGTACTGTGAACTCCAGCAATCTCCTTTTGGTAGATGGTCCTTTGGAGAACATTGCCAGCTGGCACACTTTAGAGAAACCTCCATGCAGAAGAGATCCTTCCTCCTGTGATCTGCTGGCCCATTATATGGGTATATACTACTTTCACTTCAAGAATTCATTTTCTAGTTCTGCGCAAAAGTGAACCAACTTGCTGAGCAAGAGCCACCAATACAATGGCATTTCTAAAAACCTATCACCACAAAATTGTACTGGATTACAGAAAGCCAGTGAAATTTGTTAAAAAGAAACAGTCAGCTCTCCAACTTTCTAATTAGGCCATAACACTATCTTGGAGCATCCAGATGGATTTTTCTTCTACTTTGGTTATTTAGGATTTGCTTCAGACACCTGTAAAACTGAGTATTGCTCAAGGTTCTAGACATTTATTTGTTTTCTTTGGATATTTACTCCATTATTTTATTGGTAATGGATGTTAGGTATAAGGGTAGGTAATTACCAGGATCTCTCTTATTTCCATCTTTGATGATCAATGCACATTTGCTTTTTATCCACTCATCTGTGACCTCCCACATTTCTTTTCTGTGGCTATTGAGAAGAGTTTGTCATGTGTCCGTTTTCACCAGTCCTGCCTGGCAAAGTGAAGACAGGTTTTACAGATAGACTTCACTGAGAAGGAAACAAGAGGCAAAGTTTTGTCTGTCATTGGTAGCACATAATCCCCACTCTGCCCTCTTCTTTTCAGCCTTACAGAATTCTAGAAAGCATTGATCCAGCCAGGGATCCAGCAAATTCTCCTGGGCATTTTAGGACACATGTTAAACTATTAGCTATTAATAGTACTTTATAATTTTACCTACTAACACCCCTAAACTCAAATACGCTAAGAACCAGCTCTTCAAAATAGCTAAGCTCTCATTTATGCATCAAAACAAGAGGTCAGCATTAACTTGGATGTAGTCACATTTACAGAGGACACAAAAGGGTACAGTCTCTTGTTTTACAGGACTTATGAGGTGATGATCACCCCTAGAATCACTACCCACTCCATCTTTGATCCAGAGCATTCCAAATAATCTTGCAAGACCTTGCATCCTGTCACCTCATCTCAAGTTGGATGAAGGGAGTCCCATGAGGAAGGCTCCTCTGCTCTGTTTCATATTTGCCTTCTTCTTCCTATTCCAGTTCACACAGAAAGGAGTTTCAGCAGCCCTCTTCTCCTTTTTTGCAGGCAGTTCTTTGGATCCAGCAGCTCCATCTCATCCTCTCATGGAAAGTACCCCTGAATCAGAACTTTTCCTCTAGAAGACTGCCACAAAGCACCCTTTATGAAGTTTCGCTGTCCCCGGCCTCAACCCTTGTACTTACAGAGTTCCACATGAGGGCATGTCAAACCCTTGATCCCTGTTGATCCCTGCTCCTCCTTAGAAGGTAGGCAAGAGAGATGGGTCAGTGCTGGGCATATAATTAAACTTCTTCTAGGCCCTTGTCACTTGAGATTTTTGTCCAATAACGTTGCCCTTTATCACTGTAATTTCCTGGAAGCAGAAATCCAGGCTCTTTTCAACAAAAATGTTAATCTGCCTGGTGTCCCAGTTTCAGATCAGAGAAAGAGGGGGATTTCCTCTGTCTAGAGACATGTCTAGAGAGTTTCTACCCTGTTCTGCACGCTCCTTTAACCGTTAGTAGCTGCCAGTCAACATTTTAGATGCAAATTCCAAAATTCATTCTCTGGACATCTCTGCTTAGTGTCCCTTCTATTCAGGGTTCTCCCTTGTGTCTTCTTCCATAATTCCAGTCTGGTTGATCATTCATCTCCTGGACCCTTTTGCAGTTAGCATAGTCCTCATCCTGTAGGCTAATTTTCATCTTTCTCCTGTTTAGAAAGTCCTGCTCCTTCAGTGGTACTCTTTTTCTGTCCTCAGTCAGGTGATACTATGGCAATACTCTTCCCCTTCGGCCCCAGTCAAGGACACAGGAACCTTTGAATAAGTGCGGGGAGGGCAAGGCCAAAGTGCCCATTTCTTCCCCATGGCTGGATGATCAAGACTTTGATGGTCTTGAGGTTGAGAACAGTTGGTAAGAGCAGGTTCCTTAGAAAAAAAAAGTTGTTGATTGCCCTACTGAAGTTTAAAAACAAACAAAAACCCCACCAATCATTCTCTATTTCATGTTCTCAGATTGGAGCATCTGGTGTTGAAGAAAGAGATGGACATATAAATTATCTTTCTTCACTGAATCCTCAACTTTCAATTTGTAAGTTCTCTACAACATGCAGACCTCTCTGAAAGGGGACATTGATTTCCTTTCATTTCAAGGAGATTATTTTGATCTCTTCTGCAATGACCAAAGTACAGACCTATTGCTCCTCAGTCACCTGTTATTTCTTTTGCAACTGCTTATTGATCTTTCCTGGACCCATGGGAGAAGTATTCCTGAATCGACTTTCTTTCAAAATGAGCTCACCAGAGGAGTATAAATAAGTTCCTTGGTTATCTCTTTAATCCCAATGTGACAATGTGGGAATTTTCTGTAATATTTTTATGAATCCTATGTGTGCCTCAGTTTGCCTCTGCACTTTGCATTGTACAAAAATGTTAAGTCTCCTTCTAAAACACCGCAGGTATGGGTATAGGTGTTACAGGCTGTCTATATGGAACAAACAGGATCATTAAACAACTGGTTGAAACCAACCTCAAATCAACTCTCCCCCCCCTCCCCCCAAGACAAAGCAATTACCAATAACTGAACCATCAAACACTTAACAACAGGAAACTCCAGACAAGTGGAGGACAAAGACAGACAGAGAGAGCAAGAGATGAAGTCCATCACAGCTTGGCTGGCTCATCATGGCACTGGTTTGGTCAGGGTGAACTATGGCTTAACTTCTGCCTCACTAAGGTTACAAAGGAATTTCAGATCCGATTGCCAAGTGACTAATAAATGGTTCCCATGCTTTGAAAAGGCTGCTAGTTGCATTGTGCATACTCACGGAGAGTATTGCACCCTAAAGGGGCACAGTACAAGCCTCCTGCAGGACATTGGCTTAGCTGGATTCACTGCAGAGAAACATAGAGATAGGGTTAACTGGTGCCGGCAGACCAGTTTTGGAGGCATGGATACCACAGGCTGGTCCCAGTGGAACTTTGTGGTTTGTTGGGTCCTGGTGTACTAAAAGGAGTTCCTCCCAGGAGACTGGTGACAAGCTGGGGCATAGACTAGGCCTTGTGACTTTGTGACACCTACATGCAATTATTTTTAGCTTTAAAGGACAGTGTTTCATCTTCCCCTTAGTTTGTACCTAAAGTTTCAGAAAACCCTCAACAACAAAGGTTATTTTGAGAGTTGCAATAAGGCTATTAATTTGCTAACTCCCTTAATACCCTATAATAGGTATCATCTGGATACCTGACTAGTATATATTTACATCTTCCATCTCTCCCCTTTCTTACACAATATCACTATTTCAATAGGATTTCCCTCACTTCCAGATAGTCTGCACATTTTCTTTTCCTTCTTTTTCTTGTTGAAGACAGTTTTTTAACCAAAGCAAGACTAATAAAAAACCAGCTTTTTTCTTTATCAGACAATATTTAAACCCAAAGGAGTTTAAAAAAAGGGGAACACTTACTATTAAGGAAAAAAAAAGAAACAAACCAATTATTACTTACCAATTATTACTTATGCTAATGACGTAGATAAGAAAGGGAGGACTGCTTACTCTGTTTGAGGCCAAAGGCGGTTGAGAACAAACTGGGGGTGGGGGAGGGAGATTTGCCTGCACAGTGCTTGAAAGCCTTGAGGCGACCACAAGGGAGAGGAAGCACATGTGGAGGCTCAATGGACACTGCAGCCAAAAATCTCTGAAAGAGGCACAGGGGCCCACAGACCCCTATAGAGGAGCATCCATAGGGACACTACTTCAAGAAGAACAGATCCTTCTGATAGCCACCTATTTTGCAATACTTAAAAGACAATACAGAGAAGCAACTACTTTAAAGTCCATCTCTGATCCTCCTAATGAGCCACAAACTGGTTTGACCAGGTTCAAGAGACACAGAGAGACAAAGAACTTTGAACAAAAAGGGAACCTTTGAAAAACAGAAGATAGGAGAGACACAGGTACTGTGAGGAAGCCCCAATCTCTACAAGTGGGATTGTTTGGATAAGTGATGCTTACCTAAGCCTTAGGCAAGTCCAATGTAAACTGTTATGTTGAAACCCTTTTACTTTTGTTACACTGTGCTCTTACTATTTAAATTAAACATTACTTTTATTGGCAAGGATTGTTTTGGCTAATGTTTGCAATGTTTTTGCACATTGGACACATTCCAAAAGGGAGGACTTGCAGGGCTCGAACACAGTTGCACCTACAGAGGAATCACAGTTGATGTATAGATTGCACTATAGGACCCAGACTCAGAGAAGGAGAGTTGTAGGATTCCAACTTGCCATAGGGGAATATGCAAGCTTGTCTTGTGGTGGAGGTACACTCAGAAAGACTAAAATAGACAAAAAGTGGCATTTTGCACTGAACAATGATACAAACCAGTGATCGGCAACACTGGCACACAATCCCATAGGCCATGGTTCACCACTCCGGTCCAATGGGGGCTGCAGGAAGCGTCGGCCAGCACCGTGATTGAAATGTGTCAAATTCCAATTAAATTAATGATCTGCAGTGTATTGTCTCTTTAAAGGAGCAACAAACTTAATAAATTCTGCAAGTATTCCAGGTGATGGCTGGACACTGCAGGGAGACATCTCTGGGGAAGTTGGGATTCACTGTTTATTACCTGCAAGACAAAGCGTGGACAGGCAGAGTCCTGAAGATTTTGCTGGGAAGGCAGACAAGCTGTGCATCAGGGAGTTGTCACATATCTTAGCAGGAGCAAAATTCCCTCTTACTGAGGCTAAGAGGGGTAACACAGTGACTCAAACTCACAACTCTGGGAACCTCAGCAGATGATCAGGGGAGACCATATTAGGGAAATCTGAGACTTGGTGGAAACCGGGGTGTGACCTGCCTGCTTGTGTTGGAACAATAAAAGACAAACCTCTCTCTATCTCTTATGCCCTTATCAAAAGAGATTCTTGCATTTGCTGCTTATCAGATATTAAGGGAGGGGTTAACTGTTGGTCAAGAGACCCCTCTTACCGTAAACTCTGCCTGACCTTACACAAGACAATCTTTGGAAAGATTGTCTTGCATTAAGCTTGCTTCAGGAACCACAAAACCGGTTCAAGCAGGAGGCCCCTTGGCCATGCAGAGAGTGGTCTCCTATGTAGAAATGCAAAACTTGTCATTGTCTTGTAGGATATAAATACTGCTGTGTCAAGCTAATTCATCGCCGCACTCTTCCAAAGCTATTAGCCTGAGGAAGGTGCGCGCCCTTCTTGATCAAAAAGCTGCCTGTTGTCTGTGTGTTTCTTGGTCTCTGACAGTATTGAGCAATAGTCCGATTCCACACGATCCGGGTGTGGAATAGGTAAGTAGGACAAGCTAATGTAACCTAACACTTGTATGCTGGCTTTTGGTGTCAAGTCTGTGAGCCAAGTCTGTGAAGGCACCCAGAGTTGACAGGGCAGGTATTGCTGCAACCCTTATTGGTATGGGTTGAACCCCAAAGCATAACAGCACACACACACACTTTTATATGTGCACAATCCATATTATATACAATATCCTTTTGGATTTCCTCACAGATTCCAGTAGATTAAAACAGGTTAATATAATCTATAACAGCTTTGCATTACTGCTCTCCTAGGTGGTCAACATTTTTTGGCATCAAATGCTGCATACTGTTGCACCATCAGAAGCACACTCTGCCATCTTTTCTTTTAAGCAACTGGTCACATAAGCTATCCCTAGGTTGGGAACTTTATCTATATGTTTTGCTGATGAAACACGTTGACACTGCAAACTACTAAGTGACTGTTCCGCAGAATTTCATGACCATGTGATCTCATATAGAGAAGCCACAACACAATGAAATTCTGTAAGTGCTACACATTTGAGATAAAAGGGGCCTGTACCCGAGAAATGTAAATGTATACTATTGGTGTAGTTTTTCAGCTCTGGATGACAACAACACATTTCCTTCCCTTTCTCTTGCTGTTGTAGACTTATCAGCAACAATATATGAAGCAAACATTGTGGAAAAAATAAAATCAAAAGAGTGTAAAAATAAAATTAAATAGTAACACATTTTTAAGCCCACAGATGAATTGAAAAGTAGACCCTACAGTCTTAAATTAGAATGAAATATTGAAGTTACTCGGGGACAAATACTATAAAATCAAAGGAAAAATTTTACTTCGCATCAGCCATCTTTGCTAAATATTTTGCTGCCTGAGTTCTACTACTGGGTGAGACGGTGATATGATCCTGTAAACCAAGGCAAGCCTCATCAGAGGACACACAAAACTGTAGCATATTAGGGAAGTGGTGGAGTAATTATAGTCTGGAGTTTTTCATATATTAGGAAATTACTGTGCTTCAGGTCAGTTTTTCAGCCTATTGCAATTGTTTTCTACTGTAACTCTTGGCTCTACACAATATATATTACAAATATGCATGTGAATACATACTGAATTGATACAATGTAGTTTTTGATACTGGTCTGCTGCTATTTTCCAAATGTTACAACACAGCATTATCTCAAGTCAGTGTAAATAGGAGGTAAACATTTCACAATCTCCTTCGCATTTTCATGCATCTTTCTGTTTGGGAGGAGGGGGAAGTGTAGCCATCTGATGTACTGAAACTTCTAACAAGCTGAGCATTTTGAAGCCATGGACAGGTGATAAAAGCCACCTGATGTCTAAAGCATCCCCCAGGTCACAGCTGTCATACTCAATGTGATTCATTGCTGTCACAATCTGCTGTCCCCGCTTGTTGCTTCACTTCTTTTATTCATCCAACTCATACATCTAAATATTCCATTACACAAAGGACATCTAACGTTCAACTCATGTTTGAAAGGGCACAACACAAACTTCTGGAATTTAACTCTAAAGACTTGTGCTTAAACTGGCCATTACCAAATCTAAGGTGTTTGTGCATTTCTCAATACTTCCCTTACAATTTTGTCTCTGTCTGATCTTCTCAGCCGTTTAACATGGTTAAAATATTTGCTTATCATGTGGTCTCAGTTTTATTCCAACTTCTTATCATTTGGAGATGTAATATTGCCCAGTAATGGAATGGCATTTGAAGCTTTTTGAATTTATAGATAACAACACTGACTGTGGACTTGGTGAATTGGAGGAAAAGGTCAGCAAGTCATCTAGGTTGGCAGTGTTCACAAAATCAAGTCTCCTCTCCAAGAAACCAGGATGTTTATCATTTCAAGACCCAGTATCTACCAGGCTAATTCTGATCTCAGTTACAGCCGTGTAAATCCAGAACAATTCTGCTGAAGTTCATTAAATTAGCTTGAATGTACAAGAGTAGAAATTTGCCACACTCCTTCCAATATTCAAAGACTATATTAATTAGCAACAGGTAGACTTGTTTTGTCTAATTTCAAATACCCTCTGACATTTAGGTTAGAAAACTGAATTTTAAAAAACAAAAACTACTAGGTTCACAATCCTCTTAAGGACTTCTCTGGTCAAAGGCAGAACCAAATGAAAGCTTGAGTGAAAAAAAAAAATTAAACAGGAAGAGAGAGAAAGTAAAACCAAAAGGCCTTAAAATGAAGAGAAAGAAAAGATATAAATTATAATAAAAAGTAGTTTTCTGACCATGAATAATAGTTTGTGATGTTTGTTCATCCCTCTATCATCAATATTAATAAACAGAAACAGTAGCTTTGAGTTTTCCCACCTCACAAAATCACACACATTTGAAAGTTTTAGGCTGTATATATTCTCACAATAGCACTAGGATATAATTTCTCTTTGTGGCATGCTACTGTACATACTCTTTACATTGCCAGTGCAGAGTGCTAATAATATTTGCTCAGAGAGTTTGCCCTTTAACCACTACCTGCATGTGCCATAAGGACACTAGCTAAAATCAGAGTTTTTTGCCTCCACTGGGGGCCAAGTAAATGGCCAGTAGCCATTCCCCACCAAATAAATCTCCTAAGCTCTATATCCTCCAAACACCAGCTGCTCCTCATAAGGCCAGGGAGAAATAATTTATATATTTAATGTTTAAAAAAATTGTTTTACTGCAAGTGAGGCTAGAACAGCTAGAACAACCTTTTTTGAATCATGCTACTTCCCACCCCACCATCTTATTTTTTTCTTGGAGTCTCTCCTCCTTACAAAATGGGACTTTCCAATGTAAACTAGATGGAACTGTGCCCATTAATACATTGATTCCAATCAAGGGGATTCTAGTTTAAATAAATCAGTCCTTTGATCCTGCTGTCTGTCTGTGCATAGGCGAGGAAACCTTTTAAAAGCACATACAATAATAGTTTCCAGAGCAGTATTTCTCAGCTTCAGCATCAAAGAGTGCTAGTGAGCCGTGTAACTCCATGTGCCAGGTCACAACTCCATTCACTGAAATTTGGCCTGGCCGCCCCTCCGGTTGTCTCACCAAATGCAAAGGTAGTTTGGAACGGGAGGCTATTTTGCCACTGCTCCTACGTCAAAGGCTATTTATAGTTTTCTTGCAATTTCACTGCAAACATGAATTTAACTGGAATTTGAACAGGCCCACCCCTCCATCTGATGCAAGGGTGGCCAGCATGAACTTGATCGAATGGCTTTAGCACCCCATATGTAAATGGAAAGTTCTGCAGGGCCCCACGTGCAAAACTAGATTTAATAACCATACGTGCGGCTCTCTAGCAAAATTATCTTGAGGGGCCAAGAGATGCTGTGATTCCATCTTTCCTGTTAGAATCATGGTAAAGTGTGCACCAGAAGGAAAATGAGTGTGTGAGGGCTCACACTATGACCATCATGTATAAGAAGTATAAGGAGCATGTAGTGCATTGTGATAGCACCATAATGCCATGACAGAGATATATCGTAGTTTTCGCTTCTATGATTATAATTACTACCTAAACAATCTATATCCATAATATTAATATGAACTGTGTCATACCTGCATATATTATATGCCTATTTGTCACCTATTTACCACCACTGATAGAGAAATATGGACTAATAGATGGGACAGTATAAAACTTTTATCAGCATGATTCTGTTCTAATCCCAGATCACCTAAGGAATGCTTAGGTGATCTGGGATTAGATTAGATTAATCAGGGTTTGTCTGACAAAGACTGAAGACAGTACCCTGACTGTGCAGATTCCTAAGAGGTCAGAATTTGATATGATAAACTTATCTTTACAGAAAACAAGTTTCACTTTTGAGGGTGTAGCATTAACACATATTAGGACATTGCTAGTGACCCTCAGAGTGTTTTTCCTGCAGATTACCAGCATGAATCCAGCTCACCTCAGATGGGATTAAAACCTGCACCTATCTAATGAACATTTGGTGCTCCTTCTATGAGATGAGTCACAGCTCCCACATCACAAACTCAGCACCACACTTTGCATAAATTGGCAGATTCAGCAGAGGCCAAGAACTTCACGGGCCATGGAGACTGAGCAGCCTCTGTGAATTGCAAAGGAAGGTTCCCCAAATCAGGGTTGAGGCATATTGGCATCATGATGTATCGGGGAAGGTTGCCCTACTGCCATGTAGATAAACCAATGGCTTCAATAACCAAAGCTGCACAAGCCATAAGGGCAACAATTTCAAAAGCACCTAAGTGACTAAAGAGCGTTTTGAAAATGGAAACTCAGCCATAAGTCACTTAGGCGCTTTTAAAAATAACATAAATCCACATGTTTTTTTAAAGATGACATAAAGAGCTATATGCAAATTAGACAAGTATGCAAATTGTCTCATTAAATAATCTGCATAAAATGTCACATGGAGCTACACAAAATTTGACAGTTATGATGAAGGTTTTAATAGCATGAATATAGGATGGCTGATTTCCTCTGGAATGAGTTATGCCGGTCACCCCACACACACACATATTAAAAGGTCAAGATTTTTTTAAATTGACTAATAATTTTCAAGTGACAAGTGGAAAACTATTTGTCTTTAAGATGTCTCAAGTTAGGCACCCAGAAATTGGGGCACTGAAAATTAGATCCCATCTGAAGAATTTTTGCCTTCATTTGTAATGGGCTTCTCTCCCCAAATTGCTGGGGTGCAATTGAAAATAGGCTTGGGGATTGGAAAAAGAATGAGAAAATGTTCTTGAGGTTGAAGTGCTTATATTTAGATGTCAGGGAGACAGACATCAATATATGAGGAGTCCAGCTGGATTAAAAAACTTGTTGGTTTTTAAAGACAAGATAGCCTGGCCTCATTTATTTTGATCCCCTTGATTCTACAATGTATTATCTTTCTAGCTATGGAATTCATGATGACACAGAGCAATATAAAGAGATTTTAGTGGGGTAAGGGTAGAGGTTTAAAATGTATTGGTTACAATTTTGCTCTCCATCTAAGCCCCACAGAGTTACACTCATCAAAATCGGCCACCCAGCTTTACAGAATTTAAAAACTACTTTGGGCCAACTTGTTCAAGTTTCAAAATAGAACATTTACTTTTTGACTGTCAAAAGTGGATGGAGATCAAATTTCTCACTGCTGTGTGTATATATATATATATATATATATATATATATATATATATATATATATATATATATATATATATATATATATATAATATATATATATCCTGTGTTATTGCACTTCAGCAAACAAAATGCTGTCAGCTAGAGTGTGCTCAATCATGTTCTCAATGTCATTATATTCATTACCATATATCCATGTAATAAGTAGTGATCACTATTTAAATTTAGAACATAAATGTAGGGTGAAATATTCAACTAATATGTCCCAGGGAACAACTCTGGCACCATGTACCTCTTTCTAATTGCCATTCTAGCGAAAAATAAAACATAGTTTTATTAACATAGTTACTATAAAACATAATTCCAATGCTGATTTCTGCTGTCATCATGCCTACCAAGACAAAAGATGCAGCCTAACTTTTAAAGCCATATATATGCCTGGTCCTAAATGCCGCTTACTAAGGGTTTGTTCACACTGCATCACAGTACAGACTATGAGGGTATGAACTGCAGATTGCACCAAAGTGTTGTGCACTAACTGCCCTGTGTGGACAGGGCTGGGCATGAACTAAAAGGAATCTAGTTTGTGTTAATGTAATCCTCCTTCAGACAGGGTTACATGATTGTGAACTATGTTCCTTTTAGTGTGTGCCAGCAGCATCAACACAGGGGAGTTAGCACACAACACTTTGGTGCACTCTGCAATTCATACCCCCATAATCTGCATTGCAATATGGTATAGACACAGACAGTGTCTGACACCCTGTTTACTCTCTCACTTTTGAGGTTGCTGCATTTGATCCCAAATATTTGCATGAATGGCACAAATTACATTGTCACTAGTGGCCCTGGGTCACCGGAATGCCTTACCTTTCTATCCACACAGTAATTCAGACTTGGTGGCTTTAAAATACATTTAAAATACATTTTATTTTTCTCTTCAAATGCATTTGCATTTGTATGGTTCCGTATGATTCCAAGCTTGTCATGGCATAGCGAACAAGAAAATGAGGAAGTATAAGAATAGCATATTTATATCAAATATCTAAACAAACCCAGGTTCCTCTAGGTCACCTAAAGCACCCAGAATTATAAAACTTTTAGTACCCTTGTTTTGGTTTTGATATTTTTTTTCTGTATCATGGGTATTGTGTTATGGGGCAGATCTACAATGGGTTTTTAAAATGCAATATAAAATTATGCATGCAAATCTGTTTTCTGTATACACAATGTGCCTGCAAAACTTGCACAGGCATTTTTAGGAACTGCTGATAATCTGGCCCCAAAGTTTAGTCAAGGAGTAGGGTTGTAAATTGAAGGTTTGCCAAATTTGAATGGACCAGTTTAACCTGTAAAATAAGAACCCCATTAAATGGAAGGAGAAGCTTTCTAAACCAGTGGTGGGCAACCTGAGGACCAGGGGCTGCACATGGCCCATCAGGCTAATCTCCTGGCAGGCCGCAAGACAGTTTGTTTACATTTTCAAGGCTACCTGCAGCTCCTATTGGACGGAAACAGCAAATCGTGGCCACTGGGCACTGCAGGCAGCTATGCAAATGTAAACAAACTGTCTGGCAGCCCAGCAGTGGATTACCTTGGTTGCCCAGTACTGCTCTAAGCACACATTCAGTATTTCTCATATATTCTGATCATCTCATTTTCTCTTTATCCAAGCAGGAAGATACTCTTTGTATATAATTTATTATAATCAAAGAAGAATAGTAGGTAAATGGAGATACCTAAGTAAATATCAGGTGAATCAAACTGTATAGTTTGAATATTAAGGGATAGAATACATGTATAATACAAGTAAAGCATCCTCCACTAAGGAAGAGAGAAGACACCAGGAACTCCACTGGAGACCTTGAAATGCAGGCCTAATTTACCGTATATACTCGAGTATAGGTCGACCCGAATATAAGCCGATGCACCTAATCGGGACATCGCTCCCGCGGCTGCACGGGACATCAGCATCATGAGGCCATTCACGAGCGTCACCCAGCGGTATGGCCCTGCCCCTTTTTCTCCTCCATTTCGGCCAAAATTTTCACTGACTCGAGTATAAGCCGAGGCGGCTTTTTTCAGCCCAAAAAGTGGGCTGAAAAACTCGGCTTATACTCGAGTATATACGGTAAGTGGGAAATACCCAGATCCTTTGTTGCTAGGTGCTATTCTAATCCCTGTGGTGGACAGAAGTTATTAGTATTCAAGCTACAGTACTGGCCTGGGGGGTTGTCAGGTCAGTACTCAACTCTATTAGACCTATGTTCTATTTCTCAATGAGACCGTGCTGAGAGTTCTACAAAGACAGCATGCTCAGCCCACGAGGGAGCACCTTAAGATATTCTTCAATGAATTTATTAGTCACTCCAGTTCTGGCACTCAGACCTCCAGCTGGGAATATGTGACAAACACCAAGATTGGTGTCATCTTGGCCCCACTGTAATCAATGACAAAACTCTCACTGACTTCAATAGGGTCAGGATTTCACCTCCAGCTTCTTGGGAAAGCAGCATGAGATTTTTTTTGACCCTGGGTAGTCAGTATCTATATCTCATCTGACAAATGGCAACTTCAACTTTGGAAATGAGGCATGGATTCAGTACTCAGTATTTAGAATTTTCAGTTACCACCATAATACTCAGTTCCCAAAATCAATTCCTATGGTAAGTGGGTTTTTCTTTGGAGCCCTCCCTTCCAAACACTGACCAAGCCTGGCCTTTATGACTGCTTACCTTATGGCATCTGATGAGAACAGCCTGACATTAATAAGGTACCATGCTGTGAAGAAATTAATTTAGTATCACAGATATTTTTATAGATGTTTACCTTAATAACCGATGTCTCGACTCTGGATGGGGGACTCTGCACTTGTGCTGCTGCTGCCATATTTGCAATTGTACTAAGATGGTTCATCTGACTCATGGCCATTGTGACAGATGCTGGAGGTAGGCTGACAGGAATTAATGGGTGGGGCATCATCATAAAAGGAAGTTCCAGGCCTAAGGAAAAAAAAATAACAAAAGGCAGGAAATATTGGTTTATTATGTTTTTTTAAAAATATTGACTATTAGACTATGTAGAAATGCTTGGCACTAAATGTGTTCAAAAATGAACTCTTCCAACATTTCCGTATAAGGCATTTAACATGAATCTGTTCACTTTCTGTACATGTGTAATTCCCTCTAGTATCCATGGAGGTCTTGTATGCACAGGGAGAAGCTAAAAGACTTCTTAGTTTGTTCTTATCAGTGTAATGTTGCACCATATCACTACTAAGCAATTGTTGTTTGTTATATTGTCCATTTAATGATTGCAGCAAGGTGTCTTAGCAATAATTATGTGACTGATGCACGGGTTAATAGCTATTTAAGTATTAGGTTTATTGTGTATGTTTTTATTATTTTATGACTCCTACTTCCACTGCTGAATACTTTATTAAAGTATTATAGTATTCACCACATTTTTTATTTTGCACAGCCTATTTAACTAAACACAATAGAAACACAGGACTTTGAAAACTACTGATGTTAGTGTTGAAAGATGTCAACCCGAACCATTTGGCAGAAGGTGGTTCTGTTGAAGAGGGTTGAGAGGATGGCTAACTGGAAGGTTATGCTGTCCAGGCAAGCTGGGGTGCTTAACAGAAGCCTGTGATCCTTGGGTGGGGGGAGACTGAAGTTTTTCTTTATCCCAAGAACCATCACTGCTGCCTGTGGGTAATGAATATAAATTATTTGGATGCAGGAAGATTTCAAATTTGCAAAATCTGAATTTGCAAGCAAGGCCACCAATTTAACCCATTTTGTGATTGACAAATTAGTGTTTGTAATGTATGGGTCGGGCAAGGGAGGGGTTTTGTTTTCAGCCAATAGAAAGAAAAACCACCTTTACAGAAAGGTAAGGATAACATTTGGAGTTTATAGCTAGAAACATGAATTTATGGGTGTTAGGATTGTACTAGTTCACTTGGAGAGTATATACACTTTAAATTCTTAATCTTTAGCTAGATTTAGAGTTTAAACAGTACAGTTCCAGTGAGACATCAACAATGTATTTTAATGAATTGCAAATATTTGTTATATTAAGTTTTACTTATATTTCCGTAATTCTTAGTAAGTAGAACTGGAGAGAAATACACCAGTTGTTTTATATGTGGTAGAGGGTGTTCATTTGTAAAGTTTTCATTGTCTGACTATGGCTATATTAATTATGTTCATATTTGTTCTTAAATTTTAGTATTAAAATAAAATAGACAGTAATTAAAAGTTTTACTCACTGATAGCATCAACTGACATGCACTCTTGTTAACATATTGCAATATTAAATAGTCAATTTATATTTCATTCCATTCAATATAAGAAATTATGAGTCCAATCCTGCAAGTCCTCTATTTGTAGAACCCCACCGGGAGCAATAAATGATCTGGACCAATATTACTGATTATAACAGAATTTTACATACCTGACAAAACAGATTTTTCACTACCATGAACATCAGCACTTTTCAATATAACACAGTAATACAGGATAACACAGTTAAAGAATGGTATCACTATTTCATTTATACAAAAAAGCTATTGATTTCTACATTATGGAAGTATACTTTAAGTGACCTCTAAACTGAATAGGTCTTTAAAAAACTATATGTCTCCGAGAATATATATTACTAGCTGAAATACCCGCGTTGCTCGGAGTATTTGTAATTGGAAACTGGGATGTTGCTCGGGCATTTTCCTTTCATCTTATTTGGCATTGTTCGGCTGTTTCTGTGGCCCTGGATTGATAATTTTGTATTCTATTATTATGTAGCTGTTTCTCACGTTGTTCAGACGTCTCATTTTGTCTAATTAATGTCATTCTCTTGCATTTAGATGTGGTTTCTCCGATACATTTTCGCTTTTTACGTGGCATAACGAATAGGGTCCTTTTTAAGAAAAAAACAGTGTATTTAATTTTGTTTGCGCTATACAACACTAAGCCCTCTGGTTATCTGTATTATTACATCATAACTATGTCACAGACAACAGCATGTGTTAACCTGCTGCCCAGATGATGTTATGTGAGCTGTGTAGTTGATGTTAATGAGTTTTAAAGAATTTCACCCCTAGGGGGTGTAAGAGGTGAGATTTTAAAAATTTTCGATTCTTACCCTGATTAGGACCCTAAAGCCTATAACTGTACCAAATTTCAAGTATCTAGCTGAAACGGTGTGGAAGTAGTAAGGGAACATACATACATACATACATACACCATTTGACTTTTATATGTATAGATATATATGCTACCCTATCTTGAACTTCTTAATCAAAAAGAACTAGTGACTTATATATATATAAAGTTCAAGATTGGGCAGCATATTAAATGTATTCATACACTCATTTAATATGCTGCCCAATCTTGAACCTTTAAATATTATATTAAAATGGTTTTGGTGCAACTTTTTATAGTACTTTTCACAATTATCTGATCAACAGCAGGGATCCTCTAATTTCCATTGACTTTCATAGGAGTTGCATTTGCCTTACCATTTAAAAAAAATACGTTTACTTGAGATGGCAAAAGCATAAAAGTTGGTCAAATTTCAATTTCATTTCTCTAGATTTATTAAAACCTGATTGTAAAAAGCTATATAACATAGTTTATAATGAAAAAATACTCAATTATGGCCATAATTTTCCTTCCCCAGCTACTTCATGAAGACAGTTAAGGTTCAATATAAATTCTAACTCATTAGCTCAATACTGTCTAGATCCCAGTGTAAATTGTTCAGGAATAGGTAATGAAAATTCAGTCCAAATTCTCCAGGAGTCAAACAAAGCAATTTTATTAAACAATAAAAAGAATCAATTAAACCAGATATCTTTATTGTCTTTATCCTCTTTATTTTACAAGAAATTATGACAAACTTTATGAAATGTTTATAGTTAGTTTAAGATTGAGCTGGCTTACACATGGCAGATTCTTAGGACTTAAGCGTCGACTCTGATGGGTGGGCATCAGAGGTGGAAAGTCAGATACCTCTGCAATAGGAAGACTATGGGTGAGAATGAGTTTTCAGTCATAATTTGGAAAAACAGCTTGCTTATTCTACCTTTGTCTTCCATAGTTTTTTCCCTGTATTACCTGCTTATTGCAATAATGACAAACACACATCCATCCTGCAAGTTCATTTAGTGAAGAACCTTACTGATAAGAATAGATTCAGACCCCTAATGTCTCAATTCTGTACCTGTTTACACCCACGTAACATCTTGTAGGAACTCAAGATTTGATTTATCTTTGACTTTCCTAAGCCCCAAAAAGGCTTTGTTGGGGGGGGGGGGGGAAAGACAAGAATACAATACAGAATTTTGTAAATTAAAACCTGGATCAAATTACTCTGATTTTATGCAAAGTTCTCATATTATCAAGAAGTTATTTTTTAATAAATCCTTTCTACTGATTTTTTCCACTTGCCCACCAAAACTAGTTACCAGTTCCAGTAAAAAAAAAAAAAAAAAAAAAAAAAAAAAAAGAAAGACAGATTTGTTAAAAAAATACCATTTATTTTTGCCACAGGAAAGTGGAAACAAATTGAGGCAAGCATGTTAAGGTTTTTACTCTACAAGTGGTAGGAAGCTTTCAATATTTCATAGACATATCGCTCATGATGGGGTCAATTTCATGTCAGGCTCTGTTTAGCTCTGGGGTTTTGCGTAAGAATGGATAGAGACCTGAATATCTGTGGACATACGCTTTATATCTGAGGATATCAGCAGACCATGTTGCAGACTGTGGATCGGATCCGGATACAAATTTTGTATCTGTACAGGGCTCTAAGAATGGAGTTATAATTAAGTTACTACAACTGTTATATTATTTCCTGACTTCCCAGAATTTGGCAAGGTCATCTATAGGATTTCTGGTTATGGCATTTCATACGTAGACAGAGATGAGAATTTCTGCATTTGAGTGCCCCTTATACCTCAGCACTACATGTACCCATTGTTTCAGTTTCACCAAAACTAGGCTGACCATACGTCCCGTTTTGAACGGGACAGTCCCATTTTTTTAATGTTTTTTAACCGTCCCGTCTTTTTGTCCAAAATATCAATTTTGTCCCATTTTTGGGGCAGGACTCATAAAACGTGGACTCATAAAACAGGACTCATAAAACATGGAGTCATAAAATGTCCCCTCCCCCCCGCCGCCACCACCGGCTCGCTCGGCCCCCGGCTCCAGCTCCGGCTCCTGACAGCTCCGATCTGCCGCCTCCTCCAGCCCGCCGCCCGCTGCCGCCTCCTCCTCTCTATTCCTCCTTCCCTCCCTTCTCTCCATCCCTCCCTTCTCTCCATCCCCCTTCTCCATCCCTCCCTTCCTCCCTGCTCTCTCCTTCCGTCCACTGCCTCCTCTTCCATCCCCCCTTCTCTCCATCCCTCCCTTCTCTCCATCCCCCTTCTCCATCCCTCCCTTCCTCCCTGCTCTCTCCTTCTGTCCACTGCCTCCTCTCACTCCCTCCATCCCTTCTCTTCATAAAACCTGGCCGGCAGCCCCCCCGCCGGCGCGCTCGGCCCCTGGCTGCGGCTCCTGACAGCTCCGATCTGCCGCCTCCTCCAGCCCGCCACCCGCTGCCGCCTCCTCCTCTCTATTCCTCCTTCCCTCCCTTCTCTCCATCCCCCTTCTCCATCCCTCCCTTCCTCCCTGCTCTCTCCCTCCATCCACTGCCTCCTCTCACTCCCTCCATCCCTTCTCTCTTCATAAAACCTGGCCGGCAGCCCCCCCGCCGGCACGCTCGGCCCCCAGCTGTGGCTCCGGACAGCTCCGATCTGCCGCCTCCTCCAGCCCGCCGCCCGCTGCCACCTCCTCCTCTCTATTCCTCCTTCCCTCCTTCTCTCCATCCCTCCCTTCTCTCCATCCCCCTTCTCCATCCCTCCCTTCCCCCCTTCTCTCTCTCCCTCCGTCCACTGCCTCCTCTTCCATCTTCCTTCTCTCCATCCCTCCTTCTCACTGTCCCTTGCCTCCTCCATCCCCCCTGCTCCCTACCCCCATCTCTTCTCTCATCCATCCTCTCCCTTCTCACCTTTGTGCCTTCTCTCCCTCTGTCCCCTCCATCATCTTCATCCCTCATCCCCCCTTCTCTCTCTCCCTCCATCCTCTTCATCCCCCATCCCTGTTCTGCTTATTCCTCCATCCACCCCCCCGACCCCCCTCTGTCTCCCCCCCGCCCGGTGCTGGGGGGCCCAGGTGGGGCCATGCCCCCACACACACACCCTGTCCCGTTTTTGCCATCCCAATGTCCCGTTTTTGTCTAAAGGAAATATGGTCAGCCTAACCAAAACCAATATTGTGAGGAAATAAAGGAGACACTGGTATTAAAGCTAGTGCTTAGTCAGTGATTGATACTGTGATTTTTGGAATCTGACACTGTCTGCCAAGATTAGTTTGCAATCAAAATGACTCGCAGCCAGTCTCCATCCCATAACATTAGAAACCACTTACAAGGTACAGCATCTTGCACTCTTAAACAACTATAAGTGGACAGGCATAGATACAAATAGCAAACATTGTCCATTTGCTGAATTTTTGTTATGGTAGTTAAGCTCAACAGCTTTCCTTCCAGAGGAGATAGTTATGTTCATTTATGTTTAAGTAAAATAAGTGTTACCCCTCAGACAGTTCTCACCCTCTGAATAACTAAGTGCAAAATGCCAATTCAGTTGTTTTTTAAAAAAATTGATTTAAAAACCATACCGTGGTTTCAAAATGCTTTAAAAAAATCTGTTGCCCTCTTCCTCTATACTTGTTACCCTGCTGGAGGCTAACGTTTTCCAGTTTCCATCAGTGGTTGTCAACTCTTTGTAATAGGATTAAGAGCTTGGACACCTGATATCCCTGGATGCTGTAGTTCACCCTCATAAAAGCTGTTTGCTTTAAATTGAGAGAAAATCAGTTTTTAGTGGCATAATTAATTAAATTATGCAAATTTCCAGATTCAGCATAACACTTTGTGAAGCGACAACTGGTAGCTCCACATTGCATCTTGAGCTGCATTTCAATTGATGTAGCACTAAACTGACCACAGAGTAGTATTTTCAAAGATTTTCTCCACAGAGTATCTAATGCAGAAATGTGGATGCTGAACTTTAGGTGCACACGTCCCATACATGGGCACTGATATAGGCACTTTGGTAGCCTTTATATTTTATGTGCCCAAGTGCCAACATAAGCACTCAGAATGTGGAATTTGAGTTCCTATAGTAGAGGACACATTTAAAAACTGGGTTTGGCGTGTTTCATGTTCATGGAACATATTCAGTTTGATTGGTAGAGCAAAAAACATAGTGCTATTCACTGATTTAAAAGACTGACTATTAGATACTGTGTTTCTCCACTAAACAACATTTTAGCACAGATTTCACAGAAGTCTGCTTCTCCCCCAAACTGTAATTGTGCAACAAGCCATAATTGTACATTTAAAAACATTTTTATATCTCTGTAACCATTAGCATCAGTGAATAGGAATAACATGAAAATAATTCTGACTGTACACGTTCCCTGTTAGATGAAATCAAATACATAAGCAACATGTTGAAAATACACACACAAAAAAGCATGTGTCTATTAACAAGTCAATAAGAAAAAAAAACCCTCAATGTATTTTATACTGCTGATCCCTTTTTAGTCCCACTAATTCCCCCAAACAAGACCACAGTTATCTTCCGTGTTCCCTGATACAGACTATTTCTTATGAACAAGCAATCACCAAATGAGGCATTCTATATCAGCTAAGTTGTGTCATTTATCTGAGGCATGATTCCTGCTATTCTATATATGTTCACTGGAAACTGCTCATAATCCATGTGCTAAAAGTTGGGAATCTCATTATCCAAATTAAATATTTGCTTCTCCTTCTTTAGACTCTGACTCATTGTACGCATATCACTTCACCTCTTTGTGATTCAGTTTAACCTGCTGAATTTTGCTATAATATTATCCACCATTCAGGATTATTATGAGACTGCATGTCTGTAAAGCATGCTGAGATTTTTAAATAAAGGTGCTATATAAAGTATAATGAAATGATAATTATTATATGATCATTACATCAGTATCTGTACAGAGATCATCAGACTACAGTAGCATCTCTTTGGTCCCAAGTCATTGGAATTGAAAAACAGTAACGTAATTACTGTCACTACTGACACAATATAAATGTGCAATATTTTCAAGGAAGAAAATACTCTGGGATGTGGAAAAATGTTTTTCAAATCTCCTGTGGAGCAATGATATTCTTCCCCAGGTAGAAATTTCTTTTTCTTATAAAGCTTTTCCTGTTTTTTTGTGATGGGTATATCGTCAAATCAAGTCTCTCAGATTGCCCAAAAGAATTTTTTTCACTAAAAGGTGCCCACTTAACCAAAATATTGCATAATTTATCTATCAAGTTTATGCGCCTATCATCATTTTTATGTTAGTACCACTAAGCATGAACACAAGCAGAGGCAAAGAGTACAAAAATGTCCGTTCCCCAGAAAGCAAACATTTTCTCTCTCTCCCTCACACACACATGCACGCACACACGGGAAGCCAAGAGAACATTTAATCTCACATACGGATGCTTCTGTGCAGACAATGGTACTAACATAAAAAAGTAATCAGAGATTCTGGCCTTACTCGTGTCTGTTGCTTCATCAATTGTCTCATAATTTTATCATGTAGGTTTGTGTTGGCAATGTCTTGGCAAAGAGTTTCTTTCACCTAAGTGGTGAAAGAACATGGTAAGGACTATTTAGAAAAGCTGGACATGCACAAGTCCATGGGTCCAGACCTAATTCATCCAAGGGTTGGCTGATGTGATTGCAGAGCCATTGGCCATTATCTCTGAAGATTTGTGGAAGATCAGAGGAAGTTCTGGACAATTGGAAAAAGGTAAATATAGTGCCCATATTTTAAAAATTACCCCCATGCAACCATATTGACTTCAAGGAGGAAAGTTATAATGAATTGTGCTCTCTAAATATGCAGCCACTATTAATTCCTAACATGGAGAATAGGGTGCTTTCAAAGGACTGTCAAAGCCAGAATAGAAATAGAATTCTCTGTATTATGTCTTCTTCAGCACTACCAACCACCACAGACCAGGTAGTGCAACTCTGGAATATCCTGTTTATGTAAGAGTGACTCTTCAGATGATTCTGGGGTAAATTAACTTAAAAATGAAATATCGAAAGAGTAATGTGTGGATTGTCACACTTCAACTACAACAGTGAACACTTTCTTGGCAGAAAATGAAATCAATTGGCATACAATGGACAGTCCTTTGTCATACTAATTTTTTTTAAAGTATCTGCTCAACAGTTTCTGCTTCAAAACAGTATCATGGACATCTGCCATCCAGTGTCTGTCCTGAAAGACGTGTTATTTCTCCAAAGGACAAGATGAGTGAAAAAAACAAGTCTACAAGATTGAAAATGTGGAAATTTTTACTTAACATGTCACACCTCAAAGGCCCCCTCCCTCAAGTCACGTAGGGAAGAAGATTAGTATGGTGTGTTGCTAATGCTGCTGCAAGCATTGCAAAGCATTATGGGAGGGGTTAAAGGTGTGAGTGTGGAATGAAAGATTCCTTTGCAGGTTTGAGTAGGCCAAGAGAGTTGGGGAAGAAGAAAAGAGCAAAGAACGGGTTAATTTGAAAAGTCAGCTTGGCCTACAGATAAAGAGAGAGCTGCTCTGAGTTCAAGGTCAAAAATCAACACAGACCATGCCAAGCACCCCAAAAAAAACCCAAAATCTGCTTTCAGCCCCAGCTGGCTGTGAAAAATATAGACAGAAGCAAAACAAAGGCAAAACAAGTGCAGGACTGAGATTACACATTTGCGAAGGTTGACCGCGCAATGAGACTAAACAGTTTGCCTTTGTGACCCTGGAGCCGGGTTGTTTTGGGGAAAGCTGAAGAAGTCACAAAAGGTGGTCTCGGCTGGAATACCGAGCAAAGGTCTCTGAAGGGGATGCCCCCGAGAGACCCCAGGGCATAAAAACCCTCCTGAGAGCAAAAGCAAGTTGGAGATTTTTTTGCAGAGTGCTTCTGGATAACCTCCCATCCACCCTTCTCTCTCTCTCTCTCTGTCTCTCCACTCCTGGGCTTGGCCAGCCCAGACAGCATGTTTGTGAGTATGAAAGGGTGTCAGGGTTTGAGCACTAACGCTTCTTCTTCCTTTGAGTGATGTGGAAGCAGTTCCAGCACTCACCACTGTTTTTTTTGTTTCCTTTATTAATAAAGCTTTAAAAGTCAGTCACATGGTATGTTCTCTTCATCTCCACCCCTACGATCCTGCGGTCTTAGCCTGATCAATGGAGGCATAGGCAGATTGGTAACGGAAATCTGTCACAAACTGACCTCTTATCCTCTCTATTTTTTGTCTATAGATTCCATGCTAGTCCTCCATGTTCTCCCATGTACTCTGCAGAGTGTAGTTCTGAGTTGGCTTGATGTTAAAAATCTAATAAGACTCAGGAAGTCAGCACCAGAATCAAAGATCCTAACGTGTTTAAGCAGGCACATCCCTATTTACAAGACAAATTAGGATATAGGTGTGTATCTGTTTAACTGAGTGCATGTTGGTGGCTTTTCTAACAATATAATGTTCTTCGATTTCACTTCTGATCACAGACAACACAATAAAAATTCTATTTTCTCATTTTGTCTAATTTGCATTTTATTGCCCATATTTTGCTACTTTGGATTTCTCCATTGACAGTTTCACTACTACTAATCTTTCACACCACTTGCTCTCTATTCTTGCAGTGTACTGCAGTTAAATGAAAAGATCAGATATATCTAGCACATCCTTAAAAATCGCAAAAGGTGCCTTCTGCAATATGTGCCTAGTATGAAATACTATAATAATTAGATCATTCTAGATCTTGTCTGGCTTTTTCTAAATCAGGCTAAGATTTTAAAGAAAATTTGATCAACAACGAGACTTTTCTTGTTTTTCACAAATCTACTCATATCAGAGCTGAAATAGGGTGACCAGATAGCAGGTGTGAGAAATCAGGACAGGGGATTGGGGGGCAACAGGCTTCTATATAAGAAAAATCCTCAAATATCTGGACTGATCCTATAAAATTGGGATAGCTGGTCACCCTGGAGCTGAAATGATACATTATGGAAACTAAAAGGAAGAGAATTATCTCACCGCACCTTAAGCAGCGCAGGTCATTGTCTGACTTGTTGAAAAAAATGTGTGCCCCTTTAAGGGCCAGAGAGCTGAGGGGGTGACTTTCTGCGGCAGCTACATATCAGGTCAATGTGGGGACATTGATCCATCCTGTCCAGGTGTCCAGACGAGAGAGTCAGTGCAGGAGAAGTCCCCTTTTTCCTAGACCAGATGGAATAGCACCCACCCTTTCAGTATGGAAGTGGTGAAATACTAGTGTTTGTCAGGATTCGCAGTGGGCATTGCGCTAATCGCTTCTTTCTTGGAGGGGCTGGGAAGGAACTTTTCCTCCACTGTCAGATTGGCTTAGGCAAAGTGGGCTTTTTACACCTTCCCCACAGTCAGTTTGGGGGGCTTAGTTGGGGAGAACATGAAACGGGAGTTAGGCTATAATGTCACAACTAATTATGGAAACATATGATGGACGTCCAGTGTAGGTACTCCGCAGGGAAGAGATATAGTGGTTAGATAAAATATATTGGTAAAGGATTTAAGGGAAGGTTGGTGAGGTCCCAGCAGCAGGTCAGGTGGGGACTAGAATGGGTAAGGGGGAGCATAGGTGCCAAGTTTCTAATCTGCCCCACCCTCACCTCCACTCCTCCCCTTTCCGCAAGACCCTGCTTCTTCCCACCCTCACCCTGCCTTTTCCCCACCCAGTTCTGCCCCCTTCCCTGAGTGCACTGCACCCTCACTTCTCTCTCTACACCCTCCAGAACCTCCAGATGCCACAAAACATCTGAAAGGAAGGGGGAAGTGCTGATCGGCAGGGCCCGCAAGGGGCAGGAGGCAGTGGGGGGAGAGGGAGGTTCTGGTAGTGGGACTGCCATTGGGTGCTCAGCACCCACCATTTCCTTTCTGTGGGTGCTCCAGCCGCAGAGTACCCATGGAGTTGGCACCTATGAGGGGGAGTGCTGATGGAAGCCTCCCAGATAGTTACTGAAATGATTATGGAACTACCTGCTCTATACACTTTTTTCTGCTGGGTACTCACAGACATTTAAGAATAAAGTTGTGGCCTAATTAACCTATATCCAATGTCTCCCATACTTCTTCCAGCATAGCCAGACAACTTCTCCGTTGACTGACATATTTCACAGACCTTTTCCCATCCCAAATCTTTGCTTTAGAGATTTTTGTGACTACTAAACCAGACCTTTATTCCATCCTCTAGAAACTACCTAGTCCTAGAAGCTAATATAGACTATGAAACAAGGGTCACTAAACCTAAACAAAAAGAAACCCTACAAATTTTTATACTGTGCAGAACTCCTATACCCACTGACATGTGACTAAAAATCTTACCACGGTAAAAGTGGTCTCCCTAGGCCAAAGCTGCCTGTGAAACCTTAATTTGATCCCCTTGTGCATACCTATTATACAGTCTTTTAATTAAATGATCACACACGATTTTTTCCACAGTTCCCCATTTGTAAAAAGGGAAATATAATAATACCATATTACCTCACAGGGGTATTGTGCAGATAAATATATTAATATATGTAAAGTACTCAGAACCATATTATCTGAGTATTATAGAAAAGCCCATGAGGAAAATTAACATCTCTGTTCAGTACAGGGTTTAAATAGTGCTCAGTAAATAAGAGCTACACACTGAATGATGAGGATAAAAAGAGGTAGTTGAATAACTACCCAGCAGTGGGCAACACCCATCCTGTGAACTCAATGAGGCAGAAGTCTTATGGAAAAAATGGTATGGGATCCTGTAATTAAGAACTGTGCCATAATGTATATGTGCACAAGAAGTATAAATTAAAGTGTTATGGGCAAACAATTCTGCCATTTTCTAAAGTTTGGATGCTTGACTTTGCAACCTTAACATTATTTTAACATAGATTTTATTTGTATGTAATAGTCATAGAACAAACTGCCACCTACTGGTTTACTAATAAGATTTTTTTTTCACATATTTAATATCCACCTGTAACACTTAGCTCACAAATCCTGGACCTTCAGTCATGAAATGCAATGATACCTCAAGAATCCTTTGTTGTTTCTAAGTCATACCATTAACATTTACAATAGTACTAATACTGTAGTTAAGTGGTAACTACATGGAATCAGTAATTATGCCTGACCTTTTATATACCGGAATATTAAAGATACTTACAAAGCTAAACATGTTAGATGATGAAAACATATTAGAGCTCATTGTCATGTGTCCACAATGTGTTTCTGTTGACTTCCTTTTGCATTACACATCCTTTTCTTCATATCACCTCCCCCAAAAAGGTTATTGATATTTCATTATGTGAAGGAGAAAAGGAAACCCTAAGAAAGGTACTGGAGTCCCCTGTTATTGCTTCTGGACTGCTGTAATTTGTATTATTGTGCTCACATGTAGTCCTCTGTTTTCTCAATTGATATTTCATATTTCAGTGATGCAAAAACTTTAGCCTCTCTCACTAATATAAGCTTATTCCATACACATGAGAAATGTAACTTAGTGATATATACAAGCATGTGTGAGATCATGCTTTTTACATTTAATGCTTCTGTAAATATGAACATCACCACTTTCAGGTATTTTCTCAATTACATATGTGTACTTCTTATTACTATTTCCACTATCTTTTTAGTCCAAAATCCACTTCTGAAATATTAGTAATATGTAATACCAGTGTTTTTGTAAATATGTAGCACTTTTCATCCAAGTGTCCCAGAGCACTTGATAATATTTATGCCTTTGAGGTAGGTAAGGAATTCAGTATAAGGATCGATTTCAGAGTACCAACCGTGTTAGTCTACAAAGAACAGGAGTACTTGTGGCACCTTAGAGACTAATAAATGTATTTAAGCATAAGCTTTTGTGGGCTACAGCCTACTTCATCAGAACCATAGAATGGAACATATAGCAAGAAGATAGATATATAGATATATATACACAGAGAACATGAAAAGGTGGAAGTTGCCATACCAACTCTAAGAGGTTAATTAATTAAGATGAGCTACTATCAAGAGGAGGAAAAAAACTTTCCTAGTGATAATCAAGATGGTCCATATAGATAGGTGACAAGAAGATGGGAGGATACTTAACATGGGGAAATAGATTCAATTTGTGTAATGAGCCAGCCACTCCCACTCTCTATTCAAGCCAAGTTACTTGTTATACAAGGATCACTTCACACCACTGGAATGCCGGGAAGGGGTGTATATGACAGCTTTGTAACAGTGCACTGGAGTATTACATAATTGCTTAGAGCACAGGTCTCTTTTTTATACCTTGGCAACACTTTGTTTGTCATGTTAAGAAAGAAAGTATTGAATTGAACGGAACTGAATACTATGCTGAATTTTAAATGCATGGCAATGTCGCTCGGAGAAACTATAATGTTCTGTATTAGAATTCTGGTGGAAGACTGGGGTTAGTGCCACTATTCTTACAAAAAGTGCTATGAAACTTTTACAGTCTGATCCCTAATTCATCAAAGTCGAGCAGTCTTGTCATTGACATCATGAACAATAGGTCAGTCCTTTAATGAGTGTACGTGTTTGGGATGGGACCTTTGTTTTAACTCTCTTCTAAAAATTGGCACCTCCACTGGCAAAGTGAGCGCTAATTCCATGCTAAGATACTATTAGTTATTTAGTTTGGTGAAATCCCTGCTCCAAAGGCAGCCAAGTACATGTAGGAATGAGGTGGGGTTGAGATGTAACTAAACAGTATCATGATTTAACAATTAACTTTGGCTCACTTTCTGTCAATTCCTTGGACTTCGCTTTTTAAAAAAAATATTTTTGAGTAAGGTTCCATTTTCCACCCACCCCCAAACATCCCCTATTTTTTTCCTTTTGGAAGGAGCCTGACCTCACTGGACTCAACAGTCCCCTTCATGCTACCAGGTGTCACCTATAACATCCTTGAAGAAAAACAAAATCTAGTCAGATGAATCCCAGAGGTCTCCTAATCCACTGCGCTGGAACATGGTGCTCTAGCCTCTCCTGTCCAGAACAGCCGCTACGCTGGCTTCTCCCTTCTCTGTAGCTTAGGACAGACTCTCTTATCTGATCTTTCAAGGTCAGGAACTTGATGCTCTAGCCTCTTCAGCCACAACAGAGGACATTTTTTGCATTAGTTTAGTAGTTACTCATCAAGAAATGGATACTAAATAACCTAATACTAACCAACACCACTTCCCACAGCACATAGGTCTGCCAAACAAGTATCAACCTAGCTTTGCTTATGAAATCTAGTAGGATCACAGGACAAGTCAGTCTGACTCCCTGCCCAGTGCTGACTACAGAACCACGGACTGGTCCACTTTGCACCTCAGTCTCTATTTTATATATGGTCAAAAAAGATTATTTTCAAACTTGCACAAGGAGTTGTTCAAGTTGTGACAGCTGGGCATTTAGGTTTAGGCATTTAGCCACCTCAGGGGCAGTGCAGAAGTAACAATCCCTGCTGAGCATTTTCTAGGGATGGTGCAGCCTGATTCTCTCACTATGCCTTAACCACCAGGGCACTACTTTCTCACTGACCCCTACAGGATACACAGAGGAAGCAGACCTTGGTTTCCACTGGGGCAAGGAACTATGATTGTCCACAGACCTTGGGTGGAAAACAAAGATAATATTTTTGTACCAATCACAATTAATAAACACATTTAGAGAGGAAAATAAAGGCAGAAATAGGTGTGCATGTACAATATTATGGGAAAGCCTGTTTATGACTAATATGTTGGCAAATTTGCTAACAATTGTTCATTTCTATATAAAATAAAATATGACTGCAATGCTGCCAAGGTCAGTGAAATTTTATAATACATGCCATTTAAGCAATAACAGCAGCAGTGTTAATTTTAGGTTGTATGTTCCTCAAGACATGGACCTTGAATTTGTAAACTGCTATGCCTTTCTGTGTTCCTGCAGAAAACTAAAATATAACTGGTATGCCTGACTTTTCCAGATTAATTTAGAATTGCAAAACTATTCCAAAACTTTTACTTCTACCTATTCAAAAGGGATCTCTTGCTTTTTCCCAAATGAATTTCCTAGTTATGGACTGAAGAATCTTCTACCTCACACAAGTCTAACCTAGTTTTATGCGGGAAGGGGCGGGGGGTGGGCTCACATTAGTAAACACTGATTTCCAATAAATTAAGGAAAGCTTCATTTTCCCTCTTTTAAATCATACGATATATACATATGCAGATCCTGTATTATCAGGAAACACACCCCTGAAAAATCAAGTAATTCTCTGACTTTTAGGTGTCAGAGTAGCCTGTAGTTATTCCTAGAAGTGACATTAAAACTGGCAGATAGTGACTAACTGCCTTTTGGCATACAGATTTTTGTGTTGTGCTTAGTTTATCATTCACTGGAAGGCCTAGACTATGGCCAGCATTCCACACCTGTTGCAGTAATTTAGATGGAATAAATCAGTTAAAGGCATTAACATAACCAATCACTGTCCAACATTAAACAAATTTAAACAAGGTCTGGGACTTGCTATACAGCGGGGATCGGCAACCTTGGCACGCACCCGCCCCCTCCCCCCCCGGGTAAACACCTTCGGCAGGCCCGGCTGGTTTGTTTACCTGCCACAGGTTCGGCCGATCGCGGCTCCCACTGGCCACAGTTCGCTGCTCCAGTCCAATGTGGGCTGCTATACAGAGACCTCAATCTGTTTAGAACCCTGGCAAACATACCAGGAAAAATCCTTTAAATTTTTTATTAACGATACAGAAGAGAAGGAAATCAGTTAAAGCATTTTAAATGTAAATATTAAATAAGGCTTTCCTATTAATGACAACCATTGTTCTCTTTCCTTTTAGCTATGGACAGTTTTTAGAAGGAAAAGCTCTCTGTTCGACAGTCTTTTCAATGGCTTCAAAGATGGTAATAACTGTCATCCGAGGTGGTGTTTGGGATCCAGCTGGAGCAGATAGGGGTGACAATGTCATCTGGGTCCTTCTCTCTGGTTTGTTCTGGTCAGGACACTGCCTACGATCAGAATGATGAAGGTTTGGGGTCCCAAAAACAGTGGAGGTGGCGGCCATTATGGTGAAGCTCACTCTAGTAGTCTGTCTGTTCTTTCCAGCTTTTCTTTTTTTTTTTGTTCTTTTATACTTTCCCCCACATTATCTCTTTCTTTAAAGGCCCAAAAAAGGAAGTGATGTGGGAAAATGACCATCTCCTCATTTTTTTGCTCAGCAATTAAGTCTAATATGTAACTCATCAATTTTGACTCTAACTTTTGGCTCCTCATCTCCTGTTTTTAACAAGTAGGATTTCAACACAGTCTTTGAATCATATAAACTTGCCTTTTTGGGTTTTAGACTAAGTCAGTTATTCTGCTTCCATTTCATAACTTTTCCCATCAATGTTTATTATTAGAGGTCATTGTGACATCTTATGAATTTTCATATACCTTTTTACAGTTGAGCTCACAATTCAGGTAAATTTGTAGGCCCAATTGTCACAACACACCTACAGGATTTACAATTATTTCTCAAAATACTGATCCCTTTTAAACTCCAAGGTTGAAATTCTGACTTCACTGAAGTCAATGGGAGTTTTGCTATTGACTTCAGCGAGGACAAGATTTCACGCTAAGGGTTCTGTTGTACCTTTTTATCCACTACTTAGTCCCCAAGATACACAGACCTGTCTCAACAGAGACTCACTGACCCAACACGGAGTGCAGATTATTGCGAACCTATTTTATTATTCCTAAATTAATCTGCTATTGGCTACATTTTCAAATTTTCACTAAGATTTATTTGGTAAATGGCTTATTATTTACTTGAATCTACTATATTGTGCAATGTTTAAAAAAATTAGTTCTTCCTTGATTTCCACAGATTCCCCAAGCAGCCTTCAAGGCTAACACCATGTTAAAGTATTTGAACATTTTTCAAGCAGCTTGTTCTGAACAGAATGCTTTAAAAATTCAAAAAAGGAGTACAGATAGCAAATGTAATTTCTTTCATAGTTACAAAATGCAAACTCCAAGTGTTTTATCCTAATGAATAAATGAGTTTGTCCTTTATGTATAAAATATAGTTTGTGTTTGTTCCACTAGTTTTTTTTTAATAATAGATGAATTTTAGGTTTGCTTCAACATACTCAATAAAGTGTGATTAATTTGGTTTTTCAAAAATGCAAACTAGACATTACTATATTACTTTGCAAAATGCACAGCTTGCAACATTATTGTCTCAGTGGGATCTTAAATTGAATTGTAAAATGTGTCTTATTTCAAGTTTGATTTATGTAAGAAATTGTAGTGGATAATGCCCTTTCTGAAGTTTCGGTGCTTACTGTGAAGAAAAAAAAATAACTAAAAATCATAGCATCTTTATCATTATTCAATATTAGACTGAAAAAAAAATAATATACTGATACCACATACCATATTTGATTCACTGAATTAACTTTTTTTGAAGTTTCCGATAATGATAGATTACATAACACATTTTTGACATGTCTTGTGATTTTATTGTGATATTCTTAGTAATTACCAAATCTCTTTTTGTCTAAAAAAGCTTTCCTGTGCCCTGAGAATTAATCTATGATACCATTTAACTTGGCTTTTTGAAGTAAATATCACTAGATAAAAAGCCAGCTGGTTCTGAATAATGGGATACTTGAATGAATGTATTAGTGTTTGAAAATGAGAATACAAATCTTCTAAAAAGATTAATTTCCATAAGAAAGATAGCACACAGATCTACAAAAGAATAAATTCAAAACATAATAAACTGGCAGAAAGAAAGGTAGATTAAAGTAAAGGCAGCAGCACCTTGTTATTGCTGCTGTTGTATAGCAATGATTCTGTATCAATTACAGCATTTTGTAGGTACAGGAGGGACTGTTCAAAGCTTTCAGTATAAAGCCTGAGTCTGGAATACAGAGTACACCATATGTAATAACTTGAGTGATTAATTTTTGTAGAACATAACTTTCGTTCCTAACAATCATGTCTTCAAGACAAGTTACAAAGAGGCTCTCTGACTGCAATGCAAAAAGCTAACAACAGTTGTTTGTTATTAAAGATTTGGATATGAATTTTTCTTTATCATGAAAAGAGCTCTGCTTTATCACAGCACATAAATGCTGACATCATCATGGAAAGTGACTTTTGTTGTCCTATGGACTTTATTTTCAATATCCTGTTTCAAAATATGTTTCCCTGAATGGGACTAGGATCTGTACACGCAATTACTTTGACCAAATACTAATGAAAACAAACGTTGATGCCTCTCAGCCATTTGATTTCTGTAAACTAATTATAAAACTATGTGGTTTTAAATTATACTGGGCCAAATTCAGAAGTCAGTGCCAGTTTTTCTGATGATGGATTTGATTGAGCTCCCATACTAATGAACAGGAAGTTTGCTTCTGATTTGCCTAGGAGTTACACTCAACCCTAAAAAAGTAAAATCTGCAGCATTTAGGAAGTGAAATGTGAGAGGTGGTACAGTATATAAAACATTTACGTTAAAAAGAAGACTAAGATTGCAAATTCAGGCCATGCCAAAAAAAAAAAAAGAAATGCCCAATTACAGTTGCCTGTGAAACTGTAAATATGAACCATTGTGCATATGCATTTTAATAGTCTTGCTCAACATCACGGATAAAATCCATAGCAGAGCCAGGAATAGAAAGAAGCTCTCCTAGGACTCAGTCAAGTATTTTAACCACAAAAGAACATAGAATAGTAGGCTGTTATCCTCTATGTAGACCAGCCAACGGTATGGGACGCAATACACATTGTCAGTTGGAGTACAAAGGTGAAAATCGGGATTTTTGAGTTCTGTTCCTTGGGGAGCATGATCTATTTGTTACAGAAAAACACAAACATTTATTTTGAAAGGCAGTGTAACTAAGCGGATGACAGTCAACCATATTAGAGCACAGAATCAAACTCTAGCCCCTGCTGTGGCCTTTATATACCACTGGAGTAAAATAGACCAAAGGGGTCAGAACAGCCCTAGGTGAACTTTTCCCATATGGAGGCACAGTGGGACTGTTGTATGTATCCAAGTGCTATATTGAGGGTAAAAGGAAGAATATCTAAAGCCTTTCTGTACCTTGCAGAAGCATATCCAAAGCAGCCTAGTAAGGTTGCTATAAATCAGAACATTCTTGGAGGATGCTCTAAATTATTCCAGAACAGCCCAACATCTGTAGGGCAGAAAGGAAGTTTAAAGCCACGTTTCCTATCTCTTATACTTCGAGGCACAGAAAAGAATCATAACATCTAGTCCCAGCTTTTCCAGAAGTGGCCTTGCACAATCTCTCATTTACCACATCTGTAAAATGCAGAGGGATTACATTTGCCTTCCACCTAAAATAGGGGTGTAGTGGGGTGGCTGCCCCACTCCAGGAAAAAAGGCCTAAAACAGCCCAGGCAATGGTTGTGGCTGGGAGCAAGCAGCTCCCAGGCTAATTGGGCAGAGCAGCCACAGCTATGACTGGTTCAATTAAGGCCCAGCTGGCCCTGATATAAGGGCCCAGAGTTTGGTGAACAGAAGAGAATAGTCTCCTCTGCTTCTAGAGGCAGACAGGCCTGGCTGCTAGCAGCTTAAGGTACCTACCATAAAGCAGGGCTGGGGCAAGGCAAGAGGAGCTGGGGGAGCTCCTGCCTAGAAACCCCCAGGCTACAGGGCCTAGGAGAAGGCCCAACAAAGGGGTACTGGGGTTGCAGGGGGCAGCCCATAGCTACTGAGACAGAAGCAGCAGGCCAACCCCCCCTTGCCTGTGATGAGTTGCAATTATACTGCAGTCTGCCTCAGTGAAAGGGGGGAAATGATGACTGGCAGTTGCCTAGACTGAGGCAAGGTGGGGCTAGAGGGTGGGGGTTCCCCAGGGAGGGGAGACCCTAAGACCTGAGGGGGTACTGCAGGGGTGCAGCACCCTCGGTAAGAGGGCACTGGGGTCTGGGAGGGACACGGGGCCAGAGCAGCAAGTGGGACATCTGCCTGCAGAGGGCACTCCGGACACTGGTGAGAGCTAATTCCTGGATGAACCAGCAGGAGGCGCCATAGGGGTGAGTTGCCGCCTTGCTACATGGGGTATGAGGCCTTGTTCAACATTTAGGGCTACGAAGTGCACACAGTTATTAAGCTCAGTCACCAGTGGAGCTAAGACTAAAACTCATGGCTTCTGACCCAGTACTACATCCTACCTCTAATCTAAAAGGTCAGTGGAGCCAGGAAGCATGCGCAATACAGTAGGCATGAAGGAGCTCTGGTACATGTAGTACTGGATCAAGCTTAATGCAAATAAAATGGAGATTTCAACAGGGAGCTTCTAACAAGAGTTTACTGAGCATGTGCAAATGCAATTTTCTGAGGCTTATATTTGAGCCCAATTTCGATGAATTATCAGGTGCATCAAGCCAATTTTCAATTTCATCTTTCAAAGCTTTGAGGCATTAGACCTTTTTAAAAATGGTTGGAAAACATCTTTAACATTGAAAAACTATCCACTCCCCTCTGCCCCTTTGTTTTTTTTTTTAAATGGCTGAAACATTTTTGGCTGAAACTTAAAAAAAAAAAGGCAAACCTGAGGCAGAAAAGAAGCATGGTGATTTCAACCCAAATAATAGAAGTGTGGCAAATAATTAAAACTGACAAAGCATTAAATCTACTGTACCTGAAAGTGTCACTAACAGCTCCACCAATGTGTATATCATAGTATTAATCTGAGTTGGTTGAAAAAAATTAGATGGAAAATAAGTCAGAAAAATCAGAATAATCAGAAAATGCTATTATGTAAAAATCAACATGTATTCCAGGAACGCCAATGAAGAAGTTCTGAAACAATCTGAAATTGAAATGATTTTTTTACTTGTATGTTTAATTGTAACTTATTCAATATAATATTTTGCATTTGCCTATTATATTTAATATTTAATATTTTTAACATTTTAACATTTCAAAATAAAATGCTGCAACATCAGCTAAATATTGTATTTGATAAGGTCATTAAGATGCTTCCTAGCATAAATATTTCAGAATTTCCATTCCACAAAATATTTAGAAATGTCATTTTTTGGTCCTGATTTGGAACAAGAAACACTATGAAATGTCATCATTTCCCTCAGGAAGGAAGTTCTGTTTTCCAACTATCTCTAGTATTCATGCTATTTATTATAGTAGTGTCTGCCTCTAACCACTATTGATTACAATGGAATGTCCTGGAAGAAAAGTTCTACTCAACATAATGAGTACAGAAACATATACTAGTGCATATACAGTTTTGTATTACATTCCTGACAGATACCATCATGTAGATATTACACACACTGTGTGAATACACAGTGCACTGTGGACACAAAATGTCCAATAGATTAGACTTTCTGTAACAAAAGAAAGTAATTTTTGAAAGGACAGTCATTGTCCATTTATATCTGAATGCAAATCCCCATTCTTAATCAAGTTAATGGAAAAACTTCAATGGGAGAAGCATCAAGTCAAAAGACTTGAATCAGATGTGCATAAGAGCGGTGATGACACATCTTGAAGATGAGAGCTTCATCTATGATTTTCATTTGCTAGATCAAATAAACTGCAACATTTCTTAATAGTACGTTGCAGACCTCATCTTCAGGATGAAAAAAGCTTAAGTAATTAGAGAATATCTGAAATAAACAGATGAAACTAAAAGTTTATTGCTAGGATGTTTAAATATGAAGGTATATGTCTGTCATAATAAAACTGGAAAGAACGTATTGACATTATAAGCACAAATATTTCATCCGCAGAAATTCAGTTGTGTTTATTCTAAAAAGATGTTTCTTGTAGCCCAGGTTAAAATTAGCTATAAAATGTTAACAGGAATTTTTTGATAGTAACTCAAGAATTTTTTTTATCATGCTACTTCAGGAAAGCTGCTTTTAGTTAAAACATAAAAATGGTAGTTACAAGGTTTCTGCAAACATAGCTGCCATTCCATTAAGGGAATGGCACTGCAAACAGTAAATAGTGGCCCCAAGGGAAATGTAAGTATTGATTTTATTACTATGTTGGTTGGTTTGTATTTGCAATTGTCAACTCTAATTTTAGGCTGTGCATTAAGTATCCTTATAACAGCTTAAGAAAAAGAACCAATATTAATTAGAAAATATTGATAATGTTTTTATAAGTCTTAGTTTAGTACGTGCAGAGCATATATTTTGAACATTTTAAACCTACTTTTTAGTTGCAAACAAAAAACTAATAAATTAATGGACAGGAAAATTTAATTACTTGGATTACATGATACTTTTGTATATTGAATCATATGCTGCATGTTTTTATTTACTATGAATTATTATTATTATTTAAACTAAGATAAAGTATGGAGATATTTGTCATTCCAACTGACTATAGTACAGCAACCAAAGTATTTCTGAAATGAGGTGAGTCATTTACCAATGTACTGTTGAAGTATGAATGAAGTTGAATCACTCTCTTTCTTCCTCTCTCTCCCTAACCCTGATCCAGCCAATTACTCTGTGTAATCAGACACAATCCCACCAAAGAGGATATGCACATACATACACACACACACACGTAAATTTCAGGATGGGGGAACTATATTTGGAGGGACTGCTTAAATGTAAGTCAGACACTTTTTTCTATCCTCTAATTAATTTTAAAAACAACAAAATGTATGTCCACTTTCATGTTATATAAATCATTACAATTTGTTTCTGATACTTTCCATAACCACTGTACGAACACAAGAGAAGGTGCAGTCTCTAAGAGGCTTACATGCAAAAAAAAACAAGACTAACATACAGTCCTGACTTTGTTGTAATATAACATATCTCCAAATAGCACCACAAACTTGGAAATAAAAAAGGAAAAGGGAAAAATATATATTGTAATGGTGAATTTAAACAATATAAAACTGGCTTAACAATCCACAAGAAAAGGTTTTCCTGTTGTTGTTTTTCAGCATATCCGCCTCCATTCAGAGCTCGGACAGGACCAGTGATACGACCGGGGTATACTCCAACTGATGTGTCGCGCCACCTGTCGTTGGAGGCAGTTTATACCTACTGCCAGGTGTTAGCCTACAGCACCTAGTATTCCCAGGAGGTCCCCCATCCAGGTACTAGCCAGGCCCGACCCTGCTTAGTTTCCGAGATCCGATGGGATCAGGCGTGTCCAGGGCGGTAGAGCCGTACAAGAAAAGGTTTTCCTAGCCATACATATTTTATATTTTAGTCTGGGAGCCTTACATATACACACTTACAACTACAAGTCTCAGAGCCTGTGTCAACTGACATGGGCTCATGGTATAGGGCTGAAAATAGCAATGTAGAGGGTGACTCTCAGAGCCCAGGGTCCAACCCGAGTAGGAACGTCCACACTGCTGTTTTTAGCCCAAAAGCAAAAGACCAGCATGCCTGAATCAGTTGATCCAGCCTCTGAGACACACTACTGTGGATTTGTTTGTTTTGAAGTGCAGACATATCCTAGAAGTGTAAATTAGTATTAAAACAAACATTGGGGGTTCTACCCAAGCTAAAATAGACACTATCTTTTAGGGCATATACATTCAAATATGCCAATATGCCAGTTGAAGAATAATGTGATCAAGCCAGGACAAAGCACACCTCACAGAAGGAATTGTAGGTCTGCTTGAAGGAAGAATTGTATAGTTCATGTAAATGAGCTGGCTGCTCTGGTTGCATCCAATAGCATCATATACTGGACCAGTCTATCTCTGCTCTGATGAGGGCATAACAGGTCACAAGATTCTTCCCCGCTGTAACCTGACTGTAAACAATGGCTGAGAGTCTTGTCCATCCAATGCCTGATTTAGGTATCTTAGTATTCATATTGTGGTCATCACCAAAATATCTGAGGACCTTGGTAACCGAAGTTTAGATTGTGGTTTTACCATACGCCTGGAGTAAGAGGCCACACATAACTCCAATGTCCAGGAGCACACCTGGGGTTTCAGAGAGTTACAATATGATCCCTAGTTTGCCTTTTAACTTCAGGAGGAATTCATATGTACCAGCCCTCTACCTGGCACAGATTACCTTGTCCACTGCACCAATTTGAATGTGTTGGCTAGTGTGCTGCATAGGTAATCAAGTCTCTACCTACTCCCCTCCCCAATGCAACTATATTTTGCCTCTTAAATAAGTAGGAAGGAAAGTAGTGATCCCTCAGAGGCTGCTCTGCACCCGCACTGAAACTCGCACTATAGGTAGCCAGCACAGGAGTGCCTAACACAGGGAACAACTGTGCCCTGAGTGGCTAGAGGTGGTTCCTATCTCCCATCACTAGACGCGGTGAGGGTTCCCATAATTGTTTGGGGAGCAGATTGGCTGTCAGCTCAAGAGGCTCCTCTCTCCTAGACCAAATTCTATTACAGAATTAAGCTAATGAGATGTTGCATTTAGGAAATGTTGGCATTTAAAATTTCTCTGATGGATGCCTGTATTGCAGCAGGGAGAAACCTGCCTTCTGCTCCCTGCCTCCACTTCATTAACGTATAAAAGGTCCAGAACACAGCTGAACCACTAAGGGAGCTGACCACACAGAGGGTACACATTGAGTACTTTTCTCATACTGCTGGGTCAAGCTTGGTCTTCAGGAACACAAGGATGAGGATTGTGAGTATGCTAAGGGATGGTGTAGGATTGATAAATACGTCCATGTACTTCATCTATATATTGAACAAGAATCCATGTAAAGGGGTGGAACAGACTACATCTGTTGCTTTCTCAACTTTACCCCACACTGGGGAGCGATGTGCTCTGCCCAAGGCCCCCACTATGTTCCTCAAACCCTTAAACAAAGTCTTAAGTGGGGCTTAGGTGATATGAAGTTCCTTCTTCATAGGATCTCCCAAGACAAGTAAATCTTACCACAGTTCACACTAGCTACAGAAGTTTGGGGTTACTCATATTACTGAGAAAAAGCCCAGTTAGGCCAGTTGTGTGCTTATTACTAGGATATCACACAACCATAAGATTTTGCAAATAACTTATTAAATCCAAAGCACAAGCTTGTAACCTATAAACTTGTGAAAGAGCAATATATATTTTGTCATATTTGCAATAGAACTTCTGTGATTATAGCAATATAGCAATAGCATTCCTCAATTCTGAATATCAGAAGTTAAATTAATTGTATTCACATTATTTTATGCAATTTTCTAAGATTTTGACTTTTAAGAAAATGTATTCTTCTCAATATACATATAATCAGAACATTCTTAAATGATTCAGTCCCAGCATCCTCTGAATACCCTGCCTAGTATCAGAGACACACAGTGGGGACACCATAATTCTTTCATATATAGAGAGAGATTTTCTGAACAAAATAAAATGCTGTCTGTTAATTTTTATAATTGTGCATATGATAAAATGATCTGATGCCTTTGAAAGCATGAGTGGGAAATAGTTTGTTTCTGTTAGAGTTGTCAAATAAGACCACCCTATTGCAACACTTAACAGGCTTTAAAAGGCAGACCACAAAAGGAAAACAAGTCTCAGTTTATAAACCTCTTTGTATGGTTTTGCTTGCCTAATGTACAACACTAAGTTTCCTCAAACATGTTTAAGCAATAATAATTGTATATGGTTCCTCAAAGGAAAATTAACTGCAACTTTCAATTACATCAGATGTCATTTGTAACATGTGTCTCTATCTAAAAGTTGAAATGTTCAGTTATAGCAGGGAAATCTATATACTTTTAAATTCAAAATTGGGCATAATGAATTTTATGAAAAAAAAGTTTATCAGTTTGATATAATAATAGGAAGACAAATGAATTCAAAATCTGTTTAGTATTGAGGTTTCATTCTGTTTGATTTACATGGAATACAATAAAGGATTTAACAATATCACTGATAACAACCATGTCAAATATCTTTTAGGAGACAAAACACAAGTTTATCACTGTCAGAGAAATCTCTGCCTGAATGATCAACACACTATTGTGGTTCCCTGATTTAAGACACATGTTCTCTCATCTGGAAAGTTGAAGGGGTGAGGTGGAACTTATAGTCACATGGGAAAGCCTGCACACTGCATATATACTATTAACATGCTTTTGGGGCAGCATAGAGAGATAGTTTAAGGTGAGCCAGCTAGCTTTCTCTGCCACATAATTCATATCCCAAGGTAGCTGGAATATGTGCATCAGGAAGGACTTTGAATTGCAAGACAGTATCAGCTCTGAATGGAATGAGTAAAACATTCCAAAAAGCCCACAACTTCACTAGTAGGAGTTTGGGATGGTTTAAGTCAGTGGCTCTGGGTAGGAATGGCTTCCTATTGCTTAACAACATACTTGGAGTCAACCTGGGGAAAGAAAGATGCATAATCATGGCTATTATTAAGGATAACATCACCAAAAGGAAGAAAGAATTATTTAAGGAAGATCAGAATATCCTGGATGGAGGTTTAATACTAAGATGTCTGCATTTACTTTTTTCCTTGGTGGTGTGCAGAAAACTGTACTTTTTGCCTATTATCAAACAGAATTCTAATTTTACTAGAATCAATAAATAAAATATTATGCACAAAGATTCATATAAATGCAAGTCACCATGACATACATGAGAGACAAACAGACATTCTGTATGCAACTTTGTACTGTGCTCTTTGTGCCAAATACTGTGCGCCTTACTCACACACAGCTAGATCACCGTTAGTCCTATGAACCTTCTCATGGGAGTAAGGTATCCCCTTATTCTCTTGAATGGGCACACAAGGGACTGCAGGCTCCACCGAGACATTATGTCTCCCTTCTCATTCAGAGGTCGGTGAGAGGTAGCCAGGACTGTGTGGAGCCCAACCCCACCCAGCCCCTCAAAGCATCAGCCAGCAAAGTTTCAGGTCACAATCTTCTTCCCAGGCTGCTGCTGGAGCACATGCAATTCTATGCTGTACTCTGCTTAAGGCAGATCATAAAGTGATGCTCTAGCCCACAATTAGTCCCACTGACATTGATGGAATAACCATGTGAGTAAGGTGAGCATGATTTATCCTTTTCTTCAAATCTTCATGCAATTAACAAATTTGCATTTGTCTTTTTCAATTCTACTTCTGAGCAATAACACACTAATAGACTTTATGTTAAAAGCAATTAAAAAGGAAAAATCCCACATTCATCCAACATAACCAGAAGAAGTGTCTGGTTCAGATGGTATATTACAAAAAGAAAATGCAAAAAGGGTATGTTTAAGGAGGTTCCCTCCACCCCCCTTTTTTTTTATAAAACAATTTTGAATTATTTTTTTTTACTTTAATTTCCACATTCCACTAAAAGGATGTAATGTGTTTTTCAAGAACCACTGGAGTGCTCTATTTTCATCACTGCATCAAGGCAATACACCAGGAAGCATCATTCATATTGCAGACAATTATCTGAGATAAAGCCCATGGAAGCAGGGATTGTAGATTAAATAAATGTTGACATGGGTATTTTAATAAACATGCCACTCATAAGTTGTCAGGTACTGTTACCCTGAGGTTTGGAAACACAAAAACTCCTTTCAGCACTTTGGCATATCTCAAATAATTAGAAGCCATCTGCCAAACCCTTCTATATTTTGTCTCCAACAGCCATCTTGAAATGGTTGAGACTTTATTTCAAGCTGGAGGGGATACACTCCTCTCCATCCTCAAACTGAGAGAGGCCACAAAGAGAGAGAGTGAGCAGTGACAAAATGAGTACTGGGAGTTTAACAATGAGGGAAGTTGGCTGCCCAATTAGCTGTTTTGAGCTAAAACAAAGACAATTAAATACATAAATAAATAAAAACCTCAGCCTCCAACTCAAAGACTAAACCAAGGTCAATTTAGGACCTAGTCGCAAGTTAAAATTCCCAATATAGCCAATTAAGGTAGAATTATTTAGGTGGGGTGTAGCGGGGTGGCTACCCACCCCCAGGCAGAAAGGCATAAAATAGCCCAGGAAAGGCCTGGGACTGTGAGAAGCAAGCTCCCAGGTTGATGGAGAAAATAGGCTCAGCTGGGTGGCCACGCCCCAAACATTCTGGCAGGCCCTTATAAAAAGAGCTGAGAGGCAGGGGCTTGAGAGGGAATAGTCTTCTCTGTCTGTGGATGTAGACAGACCTGGCTGCTGGGAATTTGACAAGGTACCTAGAGTGGAGCAGGGCTGGTTAAAGCTAGAGGAGCTGGGGAAGCTCTGGCCTGGAAACCTCCAGGCTGCAGGGCCTAGGGGAAGGCCCAACAAAGGGTACTGGGGTTGCAGGGGACAGCCCAGGGCTATAGAGACAGAGGCAGCAGGCCAACCCCCCTTGCCAGTTATGAATGACAATTATACTGCAGTCTGCCCCAGAGAACGGGGGCAAGTGGTGACTGGCAGTTGCGTAGACTGAGGCAAGGTGGGGATAGGGAGTGGGGGTTCCCCAGGGAGGGGAGACCCTCAGACTGTGGGGGTACTGCAGGGGTGCAGCACCCCAGATTAAGAGGGCACCGAGGTCCAGGAATGGACATGGGGCCAGTGTAAGCGGGACTACACCTGGCAGAAGGCGCTCAGGACACTAGTGAGAGCTAATTCCCTGGACGTACCAGCACAAGGCGCTGCGGGGTGAATCACTGCACACTTACATGGGGTTATTCGTTTTACCACATACACTGGAGAATATATTTCTTTCAGCCAAGTGATGTATATAGGCACCTGTTGCAAACAACTTATGGCCATCAGATTTTAAGTACATAATCTAGAGGTCAAAGATATTGAACTGGAGGAGCAAAGAGACACAGATTTTATTAAGCAGCATTAAAAAAAAATTGCAAACAAATCCACAGCTCGCTACCCTAATTCTCCAGTTAAAGAAGCCTTGATAAAAAGGAGCCAAGGTGGAAGGAGTGGGAAAATGTATGGCACCCACCTTCCACTAGAAGTAAAGGAGGCTGATTAGTCTTCATTTGCCTAAAGAGATTTCTCCAAGAGATGGTAAAACTGATGTAAATAATGAGAGATAGATATGTATTGACCATTAGAACTAGTCAGTGACTTACCTATAGGTTCTCAATTTGTGGATGAGCTGAGCTCATAAAGAAAAGTGACAAAGAATATTTTGAGGAAGACTGTGCCTATACTGATGGAATGGGATTCACCTTAATTAAAACAGAACCAGTTAGCAGGAACAGCCAATGGGAAAGCATTATTTAAACTAAGTGCTGGGAGAAAACTGACAGATGCTGAGAAGCAATCAGGTCAGGTATCTACTAAGGACATCCAAAAACCAAAGGTAACTATTTCTTAGCACCGGACTGGATGAAAATCAGAGCTGAACAGGAGGAGGAACAGGCTGAGACCAGAGATACAACCAGACAAAACAGATAATAAAAGTAAGTATATGGTCAAAGATAAAACTATTAGAAGCTAGATGCTAATGTGAAAAGCCTGAATTACTAATATAGTAATATAGATTTCCTGGCAGGGAAATATAGCTTTGGCACAACAGGTAGTTCAGAAACATGGTGGTAAGTAGTCATGTAATTCTTGTCTACAAGCTATGCAGAAAGGAAAGATCTAGTAGAATAATAGGTATAATTCTTATACCTGAAAGAATCCATGGAATAAAATGAGGCAAAATTTCTGAGTAACTAGGAACATACAGAAGAATATGAATGTACACAATCCCAAATCATAAGAATACAAATAATACTAGCTGAGGAAAAATTATGAGGGCACATTATTAAAGGAGAGCTGAGGCACCTAACCTGTCTCTAAAAATCTGTAATAATAAGTAACCTCAACAACTCCAATATAAACTACTTAGTTATAAATCATATTGGGACATGAATTAGGGGAGCAATTTCTTAACACCACAAATGATCACATAGTAGAACAGCTAACTCTAGGGCACATAGGGTGAGAAGCTGTTCTCAACTTAGTCTTAAGAAACATACAGGAGCTGGTTTGAGCAGTAGATGTAGCTGAGTCATTAAGTAATAGCAACCACAATGGGCTAGTTGGTGGGGATCCCATGAACCATAGGAGCAGCATGCAGTACAACAGGAACACACCATGCAGTCCTTCCTTTGGAGGAAAGTAAGTTGTGCCATGACTTGTGAAGCTTACATTCCCCTCTGTGCCAGCTCAGTGGGTGGAACACTGAAAGTCAGAGTCAAGACACTGCCAACTGGCCATTCAAATCTGCAGGATGGGGAGTAATGGTCCTGCACAGAATGATCTCCTCCCTGTGCTGTGAACTTCACTGCCTTACCTATTCTTGTTGCCCTGCCCAGGCACCTACCACAGGTTATTATTTAACCCAATATAACGGAGTTATATTGCAACACCTTTAGAGCAGAAATCATATACAAACTGGCATATCATATACAAACTGACATCATGACACTCAACATTAGAAAGAAGGATTTTAAAAATAATGGAAGGTAGTTGGAAAGACCCTAAATGAGTAGTAATTTCAGGTCTGAAGCGTACATCTGCAGAGTGCTTCTTCTGATGTGCCGAGTGCTTTCAATTTCCACTGATTTCAGAGATAAGGTGCTCATCACTTCAGAGAATGTACTGAGTTCCTTGTGGATCAGGCCCCAAGCTGATGAATATCACCAAGTCTGGGGGGACCATTCTGACTGCAATGGACTTCTGTCTCCCATGCTTGTTTAGAATTATATTTGAATGCACCATCACCAGGACATGCAGCTTGATTTGCGAAAAGCAGAAATACAGTTAAAAACCAAGAATGTAATTAACAATTATGCAGCAAAACTCAACAGCAGAACACATCACTCCTTGCTCGTAGAAAACAAACATCACAGTAACTTCAGCCACCTGAGAAATGCCGCAATCACATAGAACTGCACAGACATTTACTATTATCTGAAATAACAATGGTTTCATAAAAAGAAGAAGATAGGTCACATTACAACATACATATCAACAGCAAACACCTCTCTAGAAGAAAGGTATAACCCACACCCACAGATGATCACAGTCTTCCCTTCTAGCTTTATAATCTGTGAATCTATATAACTGTGTGCTGGAGGGGTAGAGGTGAACGATGGTCTGATTTATTATAAAAGACAAAAAACCACAGCAAGGGTATATACCGTAAGCATCCAAGCAAAAGGTAACTGATGTCAACAAGAGATAAAGATAACAAAGTCTTATGAAACAATATCATCACCACAGTGTAATTAAATTTTATTATCTAGTTTATCACTTAGGAAAAATAAATGGACAAAAAGCTACAATTGTAACATGTAGAACAATCCAGACATGTAGCAAATTTACATGAGTGTAATCCCAATGATAAATTGTTCACAATTACTGAATAATTTTATAATCTTAAAACTATATGCAGAGATATTGGGCCAGATTCACCAGAACATATCCCACAGCATTACCCACGATCCTCAAGAACAGCAGACATCCACATCAGTGTCTTGGTGTAATTTTGACCACTATCAGGAATAAATTAATGATCTACTAAAGCTGCCTTAACTCTGGAGTTTTGTAGTAAAAGGCAAAATCAATCTGGGAAGCCAGGAGTAGATGCTATTTTTTTCTGTACATCTCCTTTACTAAAGAAACATTTCCTCATCCCTTCCAGACATTCATTTCATTCATTTGTTATGGTACGTTATATTTCCCATTCCCTCTAAACAACTGTACCAGTACAATGAAGTTATTTATGTCTAAATTCTTGTTGCTCTCGGGATTTTTCTATGTGTTTTGTAATTGCTGTAGTTGATTTATGACTTGTATGTCTCAGATGTAAAATGAAACTACAATATAATTTTTTTCAGCCCTTAACCTTTTTTACCCTACTTTGATTAACACCTGTAAGAACAGCAGAGACATACAAAAAAGAATCTCTAGTTTTTCCCCATAAAAGAATTCCTTCTCTAATTACATTGTTTTAGAAAAGTACTGAAGATCTCCCCTGATATGAATTAAACCAGCACCCAGTTGGTGCTTTATTATCTCTTCAACAAATGATTTATCGTTTGTCGTCTGAAAGCAAAAGAGGAGGAAAATTACATTTTCTGTACCACTAGAGCCATCCCTCTGATTGGTTCTATGCTATACAGTGAAGATTACAATGAACAATATTGTTAGGATATCAGAAATAGCTAATGCTAACAAAACTGCTTACAGAACCATACTGGCATTTGAAACAACTATAGCTAGGGTAGAAAAACAATTTCTGTTTTAACCTTCTATTTCTCACATGAACATGACTTTCTGAAACATTTAACTTTTGGGATGACATTTCCTACATTTGGTCTCTGCTTATAGCAGAATATTTTCATTTTGTGAAAGTTACAACAAAATCCCTTCAGTTGTTTAGGGGTAGGTAAAAAAAAAAAGTTCTCTAGTATTAAAAGTTGTGAGATTATTCTTATTTTTCTAGTCGAGGGTGGAGAGGACTCAGCAATTGGTTAATTTTGAAATGTTTTACTTGGTTTATAAGTAGGCCTTTTAAAGTTTTTTGTTGTTGGTTGTCATTTGTTTTTGAAGTTTGGTTTAAAATGGCAAGGCTATTCAATGCACCACAGCAAATGTCATTAAGCTGTGGGGAGCACACCTAAAAATACATGTGGAGTACATATATATGCAGGTAATTAACTGTGCAGATAATTGATTAGAGGAACTTCCAAACTCATCTGCTAAAGAAGGATGAGATGTTGAGCTGAAGAGGATTCAGGAAAAAAAAGAAAAAAAAGAGTGATGGGGCTTGTAAGTGCAGCAAACAGTTTATCGCCAGACTTGTAGCACCTTTGTGGCACCAGAAGCCCATTAACTCTATAGCAAGGAACTTACAAGCTTTTCTGCTGGTGAAGCCTGTACAATTTGTAAACTGTGCAAGCTAAACAGCTGTGTTTCAAGGAATTTACAAGGTCAGTAGGCTCTTTTCCTATTTTCTTTAGAAAATCAAGGAAAAATGGATGCACACTACTAGCCCTAATACCACATTAATGTTGCACAAAATCAGTATTCATATATTTGTTAAATTCCAAAGTGAATATTCTTGTAATGTTGGTTTGACCTTTTGTCATGGGCGAAACCTTAAGGTTTAGAATTTCCTGACTTTAGATTACTTGATATTGCAACTTTATTTTTGCATTATTTTGTGTGTATGTTATAAATGCGAGACAGAGCCAGAGAACTACAGTACATGATACTGTAAAATCAAAGGGGTTTTGGCATGAATGTGGGACAGCCTGGATCACCAACCCACAGAATTTTCACTCATGAGTGATGCGATAAACCCATACCATCATGTATTCTCTTCTCTCCCTTTTCTCATAAATTGTACCTATTTAGACAAAACAGCGAAGAATAATTAAAAGTATATTAAGTAGCTGGGACACCACATCCCTATAACAATATTAGTAATTCAAATCACAGTTACATCAGTACTAAAAGTACGTGGAAGGTAAACAAAAATCTTTAAAACCAGAATTTATACCCGTGTAACATAACGTAAGCAGAAGTCTTGGAGTGCTGTTTTTGTTTTGGCTAATAATGACTAGAACACCGTGGCAAAAAAAAAATCATTCTACTATCTAGTTGGTGCTAATTTTTTTCCCGGCATAGGAAAATATTGCAGCTACGAAAATGAATTACTCTTTGGGAACACATTGGCGAGGGCAGACTGTTAGGTAACAGGAATCTTCCTGGATATCATAGTGCTCACCTACAAACTATGAGGGTAACATTAATCTTTTGTGATATTTAGAGCATCTTAACAGCACTTATCAATAAACTAGCATAAGTGCCCGGCGCTGCTCGGGTCAGTCGGAGGTGGGGAGGTGGCAGACAGCTGACACCCCCTGACCAAAGCCAACACCCACACCTCACCCCTCACCCACCCCGACACCTTCCCACCCCCGAAACCCGAAACCCCCACCTCACCCCCCGACCGAATCCGACACCCCCACCTCACTTACCGTCCCACCAAACCCAACTGGGATCCGTCGCAGGGGAGGAGGGGGCCCAGAGCCGAGGGATTCCGGGGACCTTCGCAGGTGGGGGGGGGCACAGGGCTGATGTAGTCCGGGGTTCCGTTGGGGAGGTGGGAGGGGCAGAGAACTGAGGGATCTCCGGGGTTCCGTTGGGGAGGTGGGAGGGGCAGAGAACTGAGGGATCTCCGGGGTTCCGTTGGAGGAGGGAGGGGTGAGCTGAGCGAGTGAGGTGTCTGTTGGAGGGGGGTATTATGACATCATCACCACCTAACTGCCCAGTTGATGTGATTGGCCCTGAAAGACTTTCACCCCTGGGGGGCGTCAGAGGTGAGATCCGAAAATTTTTCGACCCTTACCAGCATCTAGACCCCAAGACCCCTCACTGTACCAAAATTCAAGTCTCTGGCTCAAACGGTGCGGGAGGACTTCGCAGTCATACGTACATACATACATACATACATACACACATACATACACCACTTGACTTTTATATATATAGAAGTGTGCTCTATACTCAGAATTTTAAGATAATCAAAAGTCATATCTTTTGAGCATTTATTCCAAGTATCTGTTTTTTGCATCCAAGCAGGCATGGTGTATATACATAACCTAGGGAAAAGCATCAACTTTTAATATTTCTTTCCCTTTATTAAAACTAGTAAGAGTAAAAACATCTTTATATTATTCAGTATATGAGAAAGTGTAGTATATTCATGTGTAATTTAAGAGTTATTTCCTATAATGAGCTGACCTTCTATTCTCCTTAACCCTTTTTTCATCAAAGCCACCTACACCCACTTTGCCTTCTGTTTCTCTAATCTGCAATTATTTATGTTTTCTTCATGCTGCTCCATCCGCCATGGGAGCAAAATTGTATTTGGTGAAATATAGAGCTAATTATACCATGAACCCAACAACAAAAAGACAGAGCAGATGTTACTTCAGACGTGCTAACAGTCCCTATGCTTAATGCACACATAGCAAAGGACTGGAGAAAGCATTTGAAAACAATATCTGATCAGGATAGCTTAAACATGCAAATCTTTTTAACACAAAAGTCAAACAGAGAAGCATTGTCAGGAAGATCCAATCACATACTCTGCTGATCCCAGAATCCCTGTATTCCACACAGATTTTTCAATACTATAATAAATATGTGAATCCACCTTGTTACCATTTGCAGGATGATACAATATTAGCTAATGATATTAAACTTGCTTCCAATTCTGGTATTTAGCTTAGCTTTTCTTCTCTCTGTTTACCCGTCAACTTATCAAGTTTAAGTTTGTACACTGTCCATCTGTTTATACATTGGAACATATTTTAAAATGTGTTTAAAAAGATCAGAAGAAAGAAATCTATTGGTAATTTATTGTGTAGGCCTTGAAAAAAACCCTTTTTTCTCTAATTCCCATCAATGAACACACAGTGTAAAGTCAAAGTGAATAAGCAAGTGTTAGAAAAAAGGTCTTAAAAATGAAAATATGGAGTAAATGATGGAGCCAAACTGCTCCTATTTTCCTAAAAATATTATGATTCATCTTCTGTATAGAAGGACTTTGCCGATAATTAATTTAGTGACAAAGTACCTATCTTGCTCTTCCTGAGTTTTAGAGGAACATAAAATATGCTTAAGTCTTTATTCTGCATATATAGGTTGAAATTGTCAGTAGTTTACATGTACAGTTCAGGGATCTGCATGTTCTCATCCCTATTCCATGTGTTACAGTTAGGTTACAGGGGATGATGTTATGGGAAGCAGGACGTCTAGACATCCTGGTAGTGGGGCAGTGAAGTGAGTGTGTTCCTAGATAACTGACAGACAGGGAGATTGATTTGAGGACCAGGATTAAAAAAAATGTGGAATGGAGCCATCAGCAAAGGAATGCAAACCAAGCCCCATATATTTACCCATGCTATTGTCCAATTATGGAATTAGGGCAAGCTCTTCTTGTCCCCACAAAGACCTGGATTTGGGAAAATAGGTAGCAATAGTCTTTATCTTCTAGCCTCCCTAAAATTTCCCTGAAATTAGGGGATTGGTTAACCCATCCTCTCTGAAGACTAGGGAATGGCGCTACCAAGCCCAATTTGGAATGAGGGGAAAATAATGCCACCAGTTCCCTTATGCACAGATGACATTGATAATAAACATATGAGTGTTCTAGGCCCTTAGGGTGGGGGAGAGGCTGAAGTGGGGTAATTGGGGGAAAGGTTTGAGCAGATAATCTTACTGCAGGTTTGTGATCTATTAGTAATTTGGAGCTGATTTTCAACGTCATGGTACAGCAGCAAACCTCTGCTGTGAGCCTTTCCCACTAGCAAGGACACTGGCAGATTCATTAGATGAGTAATAGCAAAACTGCAAAACACCTCATATTAAAATATACATCGGTGGGAGAATACTGTTGTGCCTCTACAGTTACAAAGAGGTGATAGGAAAGCACCACTAGCATCTCTTACTCGCTCTAGCACAGAAAAGCATCTAACCATGTCACATGTCAGCTCTCATCAAATGCATCTCCTCCTAAGGAGGCTGGATGATACTTCCATTTATATCTTAAGGCAGCTGAAAGCCCTCGTCTCATCAATAATCAGAGGGAGACTGCCAATGACCAAGTATTGCATCTTGGCCAATAAAAGGACACCAGTATTAGGAGCTGGCAGAAGCATAGGTGATTAATACTTATCACCAATCAACGTAATGAACTGATGGCTGCAGTAGTTAGGAGAGAGTTTGGCTTTCATTATGAGGGATTTAACAGGGCTAGAGAGTGTTCTCTCTGCAACTTGTCCATGTGGGTACAGTAGAAGAATGTTTTGCTACATTTCTGGCTTTGCAAATCTGTGGAAAGATTTGGGTGGGGGAGCCACCAATGACAGCATTTTCCCCTAAATTATCATCAGCCTAACATAAGGTTATTAGGCTACTGCAAATTATTTAAATCGAGGTACAAATTCATTACAGCCAATCTGGAAATGAAACAGTAGCCAGATCAGCGGGTAGTGATCCATCTATTGGTAACTGATTTATCACATCTCATCAAGACGCGATAAATTGATCACCAAAGGCACTCCTGTCAACTCCGGAACTCCAGCTCACCCACTGCCGACCACTGCCACCATGAAGATGGCAGGTACGTTGGCCTAAGATGTGCCGACTTCAGCTACTTTATTCATGTAGCTGAAGTTGCCTGTCATAGATCGACCCCTCCCTCTAGTGTAGACCAAGCCAAAGATACATACACAGTCCAGAAACCTTTGACTGAATTGCGTCACTCAGAACACAATTCACCAAAGACAGATTTTAAATGGGAACTGTATGAACATTTATTACATTATATTGATCAATCGTCTATATATAATTAGTGGCCTTGGCACAATATATCCAAAGGCATTTAGTAGTAAACTAAAATACATAAGCAACCTGTGAAACTACAGTAGAACTCTAGTAAGGATAAATCCAAAATACTACTTTTAAATTCAGTTTTCAAAAGGTTACCTATATCAACATCGAGAAATTCCCTAGTCATGAGATGAGGAAAATTTCCCCACCAACAGCCTGATGGCTATGATTATATAGTATCTCAATGAATTGAGTACTTATGTACAAGTGTAAAACATTTTGGAGTAATTTTTCTTACTTATCACAATACTCTAAAATGTAATATATCTTTAATACTAATTATCACAGCATGAAATAAACTGTAAATTTGTTTCATTTGGTTGAAGAATCTAAAATAGTGGGATTAAAAACAATTATTGATAGAAGACAGACATAAAACCTGCCCAACTGTTTGAATCTAAAGATATCAAGAGATGGAATGAATGCTGAATTTATGTTGTGGAAAATTGGTCCCAAGTTGGTTTTACACTTCATCAGAAAGCACTTTTGTCTTGTATGCAAACAGTTAATGAAGCATACCAAAACTGTAACTTTTTTTCATTGGCACAAGTGTGTCAAAGCTTTAAATTATATTTTACAGTTATGCATGTTTTTAAAATGTTAAATTCTTTACTTATTTATATTTAGACTAAGGATGTAATCTTAATTTCAAGTAAGATACTTTCTTACATTTTCAATTATTGATAAGCTTAGATTTTTAGGTTCAGATATACCATAATTACCATTCACACCTGCACCACTCAAATTTTGTTCCTTCCAAAATATTTGCCAGTAAGAGACGGCAACATATTTAGCAATTTTGCATAATAAATTCTCAGAATATGTACATTGTGAGAACTGCATAGTCATTATCCTACATGCCCACCTCTGGTTTTAGAATTTTGAAGTATTAAGCCTTCAGATTTGACTTTTAAAGCTTCAGGCAGGTAGTAACAATTATGTGGATGTGATTGGAAACAACACAAGAATTACTTTAATAGGGTTCCAGTTATACTTTTATACATTTTTCAAAGAAAATGGGGATGATAGTTTCTTTTGTATTGAAACTGAAATAAATGCACAGGGCAGGAAAGACTCCACATTAACCTGAACACTTTTCTTTATTTTCTTTTTCTCTTTACACTGTAGTTTCGTGGCTTCTGCACCAAATATTGTTCACCTACATCATTATCTACTTTAATCTTTACTGTGAGTTTCCTGTCATGGATGTTAAAAAATAAAAACAAAGTTTCTAGGGCAGACAGTCTTATCATGTATTTACTTTAAACATATACACTAGCAACATTAACTTGAGGCAATTACTGAACTTTACATAACTGAAAACATAGCTACCAAACCTTAGTTTACCAACAGATCAGAAAGTCACAAATGAAAAGTGACTGGCAATAATGTTCCACTAGAAAAGAAAATGTAGAAATCTTTACACCGGAAGAATGAGATGTACAATATTTACTCAAGAAGCTGTACAAGCTGTTTTAACCAACATCTGATGCACTTTTTTCTCAATGACTCGGTCAAGAACGTACGGGTCCTGACCAGCTGGTCAACAGCAGGCCTTTTTACTAACATGGGGTGTACTAGCTCTCCAAACCTAAGAGAACTTCTCCCATTGAGGACTTCACCTAGGATGGCAAAATCCAAGAGCTAGTGGGCCTGACTAGAGTAGTTCCAATCAATAAAAGATGAGTCTTTAGAGACTGAGATACATAGGAAACTCTGGAAGAAGCCTCAACAGTTGATAGGAGAAGCATATCTACTCTCCTGTTATAATGGACATTTCCGGCAACCTCAATATAGTTAATATTGTGAAAACATTTACATAATTCAGTAATAAAATGTTTACATAATTCAGTAATAAAACATTTACATAATTCAGTAATAAAACTCTCAGATAAGGTCTTTATCTGTTTATCTGCCCTATTGTACTCGCATACTACAGTGATGTGTACCACTGAAGTAGGGTATGGATTGACAGAATAAATAGATAAGATATCTAAAGTGTATCAATCTTACCAGGTTCCTCATGATCCCAGAAGAAAAACAAAGTTACTTACCTGTAACTGTTGTTCTTCGAGATGTGTTGCTCACATCCATTCCACTATAGGTTAGGTACGCGCAGCGTGCCTGGTTGCCGGGTAGATTTTCCCCTAGCTGCAGACTGGGTGAGCAGGGAGCCCCCTGGAGTGGCGCCACTGCGGCACTCTATAAGTACCCCTGCGACACAGTCTGGCCCTCAGTTCCTTCTTTGCCGGCTAACCCGACAGTGGGGAAGGAGGGTGGGTTTGGAATGGATGTGAGCAACACATCTCGAAGAACAACAGTTACAGGTAAGTAACTTTGTTTTCTTCTTCGAGTGATTGCTCACATGCATTCCACTATAGGTGACTACAAGCAATACCTAGGAGGTGGGGTCGGGTTGACCCATTGCTGATCGTAAGACCGCTGACCCAAACGCCGCATCGTCCCTGGTCTGCTGGACTATGGCGTAGTGAGCGGCGAAGGTATGGACGGAGGACCAGGTAGCCGCCCTGCAAATGTCCGTAATAGGGACTCCCTCCCGGAAGGCCGCAGAGGACGCCTGCGCTCTCGTGGAGTGTGCTGTTACTCTCTCAAGCGGCTTGTCCGCGAGTTCATAACAGGTGTGAATGCACGAGGTAATCCAGGGGGAGAGCCTTTGGGCTGAAACTGGATGGCCCTTCATCCTCTCCGCAACTGTCACGAAAAGTTGGGTTGTTTCCTGAATTGCTTTATTCTATCTAAATAAAAAGCAAGAGCCCTCCTAACGTCCAACGTGTGTAATTGCTGTTCCCTTCCAGAGGTGTGTGGCTTAGGATAAGAGACTGGGAGACAAATGTCTTGATTAACATGGAAGGGAGAGACCACCTTAGGCAGGAAGGCCAGGTGGGGACGTAGCTGTACCTTGTCCTTATGGAAGATAGTGTAGGGCGGCTCGGAGGTCAGTGCACGGATCTCTGACACTCTACGAGTCGAGGTGATAGCTACTAGGGATGCCACCTTCCAGGAAAGGTGTAGTAAGGAACACGTGGCGAGGGGCTCGAACGGGGGCATCGCGAGGCGTGAGAGCACAAGGTTGAGATCCCAAGGTGGAACGGGACGCTTGACGCTCGGATACAGCTTATCTAGACCCTTAAGGAAACGGTATACCACAGGGTCGGAGAAGACTGAGTGGTTCGACTGACCCGGATGGAAAGCCGATATGGCAGCGGGGTGAACCCGGATAGTAGAGGTAGAAAGGCCCTGATTTCTGAGGCCTAAGAGGTAGTCCAATATGCGTGGGATAGTAGCCTCACTTGGAACGATGTCATGTTGTGTGCACCAGGCAGAGAAACGGGTCCGCTTGGCGGTATAGGTACTTCTGGTGGATGGTTTCCTACTACCCAGAAGGATATCCTGCACCTCGGCTGAGCATAAGAGCTCAGGACCTCTCAGCCATGGAGTAACCACGCTGTGAGGTGAAGGGACCGCAAGTCCGGGTGCAGGAGGCGACCGTGATCCTGGGAGATCAGGTCTGGCCACATCGGGAGGCTGATGGGCGGGGCCCTGGACAGCCGGAGGAGGGACGCATACCAGCATTGCCTGGGCCAGGCCGGGGCTATGAGGATGACGTGTGCCCTGTCCCGTCTGATCTTCAGGATCACCTTGTGGAGAAGCGGGATCGGAGGGAACGCGTAGAACAGGTGCCCCGTCCAGGGTAGGAGAAAGGCATCTGTCAGGGATCCCCGGGAGCTGCCTCGAAAGGAGCAGAACTGGAGGCACTTCCTGTTCTGTCTGGAGGCGAAGAGATCAATGTGGGGAAACCCCCACCTCAGGAAGATCGGCCGGATGACATCTGGCCGAAGGGACCACTCGTGGGCCATAAAGGATCTGCTGAGGTGGTCCGCCAGGGTGTTCTGGATTCCGGGAAGGAAGGAGGCCACCGGGTGAATAGCGTGGGCTATGCAAAACTCCCATAGGAGAATCGCCTCTTGACACAGGGGGCTGGAGCGGGCCCCGCCTTGCTTGTTTATGTAGTACTGGGCTGTGGTGTTGTCTGTCAGCACCGCTACACAGTGACCCCGTAATGTGTCCCGGAACGCCTGGCACGCGAGCCGGACGGCCCTCAGATCCCTGACATTGATGTGGAGGCAGAGGTCTGACTCCGACCAGTGGCCCTGGGTCCTGAGTTCCCCTAGGTGAGCTCCCCACCCGAGGGACGAAGCGTCCGTCACCAGGGACATGGACGGGCTGGGGGGAAGGAAGGGGACCCCTTGGCACACATTGTCCTGGTCTTCCCACCAAGCCAGAGCGGATAGGGTGGCTCTGGGGATGGAGAGGAGGACGTCCATACTGTCCCTTCTCGGTCTGTAGGCCACCGCGAGCCACGACTGCAGTGGGCGTAACCTTAGTCTGGCGTGCTGTATGACATGAGTGCACGATGCCATATGACCTAGCAGGCTGAGAAAGACCTTGACCGTAGTCATCGGACAGTTGCGTAACTGTCTGATGGCCGACTGGATAGTGAGGAACCGAGGCTGGGGCAGGGATGCCCTTGCTACCGTGGAGTCTAGTAGGGCTCCTATGAACTCTATGTTCTGGGTAGGCTCCAGGGTGGACTTCTCCCTGTTGAGAAGGATTCCCAAGCGGTCGAACGTGCTGATAACGAGCCGCACGTGAGCTGACACTTGGTCCCTGGAGGTGCCTCGGATCAACCAATCGTCGAGGTACGGGTATAAGTGTACCCCGCGGCGCCGAAGGAATGCCGCTACTACCGCCATACACTTTGTGAACACCCTGGGTGCGGTGGACAGGCCGAAGGGCAGGACGGCAAACTGATAGTGTTCCCCCGCTACCAGGAAGCGGAGGTAACGCCTGTGTGAGGGTTTGATGCTCACGTGAAAGTAAGCGTCCTTCATATCGAGGGCAGCGAACCAGTCTCCCGGATCCAGAGAGGGAATGATAGTGCCCAAGGTGGCCATGCGGAACTTGAACCTGATCATGTAGGTGTTGAGTTCGCGCAGGTCCAGGATGGGCCGGAGGCCCCCCTTCGCCTTGGGGATCAGGAAGTAGCGGGAGTAGAACCCCTTCCCCCTGAACTCCTGCGGTACGGGCTCGATGGCTCCCAGTGCGAGGAGCGACCTCACCTCCTGTACGAGGAGTTGCTCGTGAGAGGGATCCCTGAAGAGGGACGAGGAGGGTGGGTGGGTGGGAGGAGTGGAGGAGAGCTGGAGCGAATATCCCACCTCCACCGTGCGGAGGACCCACTGGTCTGATGTAATGTCCGACCATGCACGGCGGAAGTAGGACAGACGGTCTCCGAAGGGAGGATCCAGGTTTATGATTGGTGAACTGCCCCCGGGCGCACCATCAAAGTTGGATTTGGGCCCCTGGGAAGGCTTAGAGCCTTGTTGTTTTCCGCCCTGCCTAGGCCCTTGCCGCCGGCGGTAAGGGCGGCTTCTCCTGAGGGAGGAGTCCTGGGGCGGGCGCGCAGGTGGGAAGAATTTCCTGCGTGGCGGGATGAAGGGACGCCTCTGTGGGCCTGGGGTGTGCATGCCCAGGCCTTTGAGGGTTACCCGCCTGTCCTTGAGGGCCTGGAGACGGGCATCCGTATCCTCCGAGAAGAGGGACTGTCCCTCAAAGGGGAGGTCCTGGATTTTAAATTGCATGGCCGGGGCTAGGTTGGATGACGAGAGCCATGCTGCCCGGCGGAGGGCTATGCCCGAGGCCATTGTCCGGGCCGCAGAATCAGCCGAGTCCAGGGTCGCTTGCAGGGCATGACGAGATATGTCCCTGCTTTGGGGCAATAGGGCCCTGGACTCCTGTTTGCCCTCCTGCGGGAGAGCAGTCTCAAATTTAGTAAGGGCCTCCCCCGTGTCGAAATGGTGTCTACTCAAGAGTGCCTGCTGGTTGGCGACTCTGAGTTGTAGGCCCCCGGAGGAATAAACTTGCCTGCCGAAGTGGTTCAACCTTTTGGCCTCTTTGGCCTTGAGGACCTGCGCCTCCTGCTCGTGGCGCTCCTTGTTATTAACAGAGTCCACCCCCAGGGAGGAGGGCGTGGGGTGAACATACAAGTATTCATATCCCATGGCTGGGACAAAATAACACTTCTCCACCCCACGAGCAGTGGGGGAGATAGAGGCGGGGGTCTTCCAAATTGCCACCGTGTGGAGTTTAATAGTATTAATGAACGGCACTGCCACCCATGCCGGAGTGCCCTTAGTTGGCATGGTGGTGACCGGGTCGTCCACCACTGGGACCTCTTCCAAAGGCAGGTTCATGTTTTTAGCAACTGCCTGGAGGAGATGTTGGTAACTGGAGAGGTCCAAGGCGGGCGTGCTAGTTGATGAAGTGCCCGCCACTGCCTCTACCCCTACGGGGGAGGCATAGGGACCCGGCTCCATAGGGCTACGTGCCGTGGAGGGCTGGACTGCCGATGATGGTCCTGCCAGCACGTCCACTGGACCCTCTGAGCCCACCGGGAACCCGGGTTCAGACTGGGTTTCCCGGGGCCGATCGTACCCCCATGCCGCCCACTCTGACCAGGCAGGGTTCTGGGTGACCTGGGCTTGTCCCGCCGAGCGAGGGGACCACGTGCCGGCGGACTCTCGACGCTCCCGGTGCCGTGGGCTTCTCGACCGGTGCCGGGCGGTAAGGTGCCCATCCGAGGAGTCGTGGCTAGCCGAACGGTGCCGCCTCGGGAAGTCTCGGTGCCGAGACGATGATCGGTACCGGGGGGACCTTCGGCGCCGCGACGGGGTCCGGTGCCGCTCTCTACACTCCCGGTGCCGTGGGCTTCTCGACCGGTACCGGGCGGTATGGTGCCCATCCGAGGAATCGTGGCTACCTGAACGGTGCCGCCTCGGGGAGTCTTGGTGCCGAGACGATGATCGGTACCGGGAGGACCTTCGGTGCCGCGACGACGGGGTTCGGTGCCGGGAGTGCGACCGGTGCCGAGAGTACGACCGGCCCCTACCAGGGCGCCGGGACTCTGATCGGCGGCCAGAGCGCGAGTGGCGCGAATGGCCAGGAGGAGGCCTTGAGCAGGGTCTCAACTCCTTGCGGCGCCGAGACTGCGACCGGAGCCGCCGGGAGTCTGGTCGGCGCCGCGAGATCGAGCGGTGTCCATGGCCTGCCAGGCTCCGACACGCGATCTCTGCCTCGGTCATGGGCGGCCTGCCCGTCGACCGGACTTGTTGCTGCGGGGCGTCCCTGGCAAGCAACCCTCTCGCAGCAGTACACGCCTCCATCGTGGAGGGAAGCTGCTGCGGAGTTGGCACCCCAAGTGGCAAGACCACTGGCACCGGACTCGACGGGGCCTCCTGCGGCGCCGGAGTCAGCGGTGCGGGTGCTGGCGGTTCTTCCTCAGGTCGGCTCCCCGCCTGTCTTTGCGGGTCCTGGGCTGAAGGTACTGCAGATCTAGGAAGAAACTGCCAAGTGCACTTACCAGGCACTTGTGAGGCACTTAGAGTGTGGATCCCCCACAGGCATAGGCTTCCCACACTCTAAGTGCTTGAATCCCGGAGCCTTGAAGACAGAGGCTCCGGCAGCAGGGAAAAAACCCCTGCACTTGACTATTTACACTACAAAGACTATGTAAACTAACTAACAACAACTGCTAACAACGAACAATTAAGAGAACAATCGACTAGCTAGGAGATAAGGAGAACGCTGAAAAGCAGAACTCCTCTTCTGACTACCAGCACGAGCGGTAAAGAAGGAACTGAGGGCCAGACTGTGTCGCAGGGGTACTTATAGAGTGCCGCAGTGGCGCCACTCCAGGGGGCTCCCTGCTCACCCAGTCTGCAGCTAGGGGAAAATCTACCCGGCAACCAGGCACGCTGCGCGTACCTAACCTATAGTGGAATGCATGTGAGCAATCACTCGAAGAAGAACTATTGTTAAGCTGCATCCTCTTAACTTCTAATTCTGTTATTATTTACCATACCAGCATATATTAATGTAAAGCGTAATCTCAACACTTTGATTATCTTACTAAAAGTTATTGACACTTTATTTTATGACATTTTTAATGAGTTAGACCCTTACATTCAGTTAAGCTCCTTAAAAGATGGCAAACCCAGAAGGGTTACAATATCTTACATTGTTAAGTATCTTACATTGAAACACTCCAGGCATTTGTAATTGTACTTGCAGTCAACTCTGGGTTGTGATCTTGTCAGACCACATTTGCTCAGCAGTAGTGGACTTGGTCAGTGCTTTGATAAAATACTTTCAAAGAAAAACCAGTTGCTATAGGAAGGTGTGGTGGTGATTCAATAGGTGATACTTATCCCCTGTGAGTCCATACAGAACGAGTGTTCCAGCATGATGCTAGGGGCCATTGTGCTGCTCATGGTACTGTCTTTCAGATGAAATGTAAAACTGAGTTCTGACAACTTACAGTCATTAAATATCCCATCACAGTTTTCACAGGAGTACATGTGTTAACCCATATGTCCTGGCCATATTCCAAATGCATAATTGCATTCTGCCTCCCTAAATTCCCTATGCAGATTCAGTAGAATACTGTATTGTTAATCTTCTGTCCTATCCTGCTACAGCATGCTTTTAAGCATTTATTGCCTTTTGCTCAAGAACTGGATAAACTGACCCATATATATCATATATCATTCAGAGAGGATTTGGGGATCTTTGAACAACAGGTGAATTACACGTCAGGCATATTTACACAACAGCTCTGACCAGCATATTTTAAAACATGTATGTGTAAAAAAAATGCTTGCAACAATTAAGATAATGTTAATTTTTGACAAATAAATGGATAAAAATCAGATTATATTTCTCTAAACCACTGAACAGAGCACCTAGTAACTGATCTACCGGATACTGAAAAAAAAGCCAAAAAACCTCTATTGGCTATTTCTATCTTGTTTTAGCATTTTTCCAAGGAAAAAGGTACAAGATGCATTTTCTCCATACAGCTTAAAGTCAAGGCAGTTAGATGCAATTTGGGAAGGTGTGAACATTCAGAATATATAGAAGATGAATATTAAAAAAAAAAAATACCAAACCTCTCAACAATTTCAGGGTTATCTTTTTCTTCTATTCAGATAAAGAACAAATTTAAATGGCCCATCTTCTGAAATTGAAAGATCTCTTTTCAGATCTTTCTGATGGAGAACGTTTTTCAGCCAATGAGTGCTAATGATGGTCCTTTAAATTATTTTAATCATTTTCTGCTTTCAGTGCTGTATGGTAGACATAAATGTCCTTTAATTCTTGCATCATAATCACAGGCTACATTGCTATAATATAGTACTTAGTTGAAGTGAAACCAATGAAGCAAGAAGGAAGGAGACTATGCTGATGGAAATTGGTTTCTGCATTCAGTCAAATGATCTAATCTGTCTCACTACGTATGCAAGAATGTCAACCACTATGTGTCAACGATAGAAATTAAAACATTGAAACACCATCCAGGTAGGACTATCTTATTTTCCCCTTCTCCAGTCAGGTTTCAATTGCATGGGTCTTCTACAAAGTTATATATATATAATTATATGGAGTACATATACTCAATGGCTATTATGTGAATGGCAAATCTCCCATTGACTTAACTGGAGGAAGGGCTTTCACCTCTTCACTTCTCAGCTCTCCTCTCCTTTCAGTCATTTGAGGCTCAGATAGGTATGGAGAGAGTGCTGGTTTCATTGGTTGATGGCTTTCTCCTGGTGATATACAAACACTAAAGGACAGATTCTCAGCTGGTGTGAATAGATGAACAAGCACCTGTTTACACCATCTGAGAATCTCACTGTTAAGTCTGATATTTTTAGCTCATTTAGATGCTTTGATATCATGACTACTGATTTATTTCAGATAGGGAATGCTTGAGTATCTTCTTTCATTTCTCAGAGAGGACTAAGAGGGTAATACCACATGTTACATAAGAATCACAGGAAAAGAGATGCAGATTGTTGCAGGTCTCTATTCTGTCATAGCCCCCTGTTCAATGTGAAGGTCAGGTCACTAGAGGAGACAGCATGTTGTTCTGAGATGCGAGACCATAGCAGTAGGCTGAGCGCACACAACTTCATGTCTGTCTTTCATCTAACCCACTGGGTACCACTGTTTGATTTTCCTAGTGTCTGCCTAAGACTGGATCACAGACAAGTTAGCAGTTTGAAACATACTTTGGATAAGGCAGAAGTGATTCTAGGTGGCTTCTTGGAAAAGCAGCAAGATGAGACAATGTTGCTAGCTCTCCTTTTGAATGGAGGCATATGTCTGCCTTTCGTCACAAAGATTTGCAGTCATGGGATCCTATCAGTTGTCCAGATAACATCTGTACCCAAGCGTAATTTTTATCACCCGTGCAATCATTTCCTGTCAGATATGAAGTTTATGATTGGTTATGGATGCTAGTGCACAATAAGGTACTTCTTACATAGAGAATATTAATTTAAACTCTACAGACGTCAATGGCTCCTAATTAGTTTCCAGGTATAACTCAGGTGTTCTTTTAGTCTTTAAAGTCTTTTACACCTTGTGTCCTGTATATCTTAAACATTAAATCTATGTGTTATATCTTGACAGTTGATATCAGAAAGGATAGTCCTACATCAGTATTTAGGCTGGTGGAAGGACACAACTCTAAAAATCAATTTTACCTCCTTGATTTGATAGAACTTGATACTGAGTTAATTTACATATGTTTTGAAACTTGTAGGCCTGATTCTCCTTTCACTTATGCTATTGTAAATCAGGAGTAACTCCACTGACTTCCATAGAATTACACTGATGTAAAACTGGTATAATTGATAAAGAACTAGACACACTGTATTTAAAATATTGGTTATGCACTTAGAGATTTAAGATGGACCTGATGTGTACATTGAAAAATAAATATGCCTATTTCATATTTAATTTCTTCAACCTTATAGGATTAGAGAGTATTAAAGTAACTAGCTTCTCTGGGTTGACAAAACTGAACATTTTCAATAAAAAGGTTTTACATTTGGGGGATTAAGGGACAGAGAAAAGCTCAAGAGCTTTTGCAATATTCTGTGTAAAAGCAGGTAGTTTTGTTTTTTAACAATTTTGCTTATTGAAGAACAACACATTGTGCTAAACTGACAATCCCTTCTCTTCTTCTCCCTCTGACATGCAAACTAGCAACACACAAAGGGAGTCACATTCAGAAGGAGATTATGATGCAATGATCTCATTGTGAATGTTGCATTATGGCTTCAGCAGCGCTGTAAGAGCTCCCTTGGCACTTGTGCTTACAGCAATTTGAATTTCTCTGGCAGCTAGGTATGATTTGTGACATATTTCAGCCTTGTTCTTCTTTGAAGGGGAACACTGGCAAGTGCACAAGATATTTACAATGAAGAATGGAAGAGAGAAAACTTAGAAGAACATCTGAGGTGGACTTTTTTTTTTCTTAAGGAGATAACCATTGTTTTAGAACAAGAACCAGTTGCATTGTTATCTATGACAATTTTCTCCAGCATCATAATTTTGTACCTATTCAGGGGTCTATTTTGTCATCCTTATATGTGCCACTCTTGTTAATGGTGATAAGAATTATGTATATATTTCACTGGCAGAAAACTGCATTTATATACACCTGCAAAAAATCCTTCTAAAGACCATATGACAAGTTTTTGTACAAGCAAAATGAGATTTCCTCATAAATGCATCTGCAAATGTAAATCTGTCATTGCACTGCAGGAATCTTAAACTGAGCAAGACAGATTATTTGAATATCCTGGGGGTCACTCTAAATATTCAAAGAATCAGTGTTTTGAAAAGGTTTGGGGTGCCAGCGAGGCAGGCTTTGAAGTCTTTGCTCTGTATTCCTTATATCTGGAATGCAAATTGTATTGCTCGCTGACTTTTAGGGCTTGGCTGCACTGGCACTTTATACCGCAATAAAACCTCCCAGAGCACTCTACCTTACTACCCGTCCACACTGGCAGGGCACATAGAGCGCTCTGACTCCCTGGCTAGACCACTCCTGGTACTCCTCCTTGCAAGAGGATTAACAGCTGTTATGTATTGGGTAAGACGCTGCAGCTTCAGTGTAAATGGGTATTAACAATACTGCAGTCTCAGTGACCTCTGGGAAAAACCCCTAATCTCCTTAAGTCAAGTGGCCTCTCTTCCCTTTGTTTTGAACTCAGCTGGGGGAATGCAGAAGTACTTTTTCAGAGCTTACCTGCAACAGGGCAAAGCAAACAAAGCAAAGGTTTACCGAGTGAATGAGTGAGAAGCAGGGGGCCAAGGGGATCTACATTTAAAAGACAGGATGCTGACACACTCTCAGCACTCCAGAAATCCACTCTCTCTCCCCCCACGTGCACAAAACACACTCCACCCCACCCCCCTCATTTGAAAGCATATTGCAGATACTTGAATGCTGGGATAGCTGCTCATAATGCATCACTCCCAGAGCCGCTGCAAGTGCTGCAAATATGGCCATGCCGAAGCAGTTGTGGCGGTCAGTGTGGACACACTGGAGCGCTTTCCTTCCCTGGAGCTGTCTACGAAGGTGGGGTTAACCCAAAGCGCTCTACAGCTGCAAGTGTAGCCAAGCCCTAAGACTCTCTGAGTGTGAATCAGGTTGGTGCCTCCTCTTCCCCCCTCCCCCCCACCCTTGGGTAAGCTTATCTGGAGCAGAACCTTAATGGAGAGGCATGGTACATCATGGGAAGACATAATGAAACTTCCATTAAAGAGTTTTGCTTAACTGGGATTAGGCTAATAAAGTCCGTACCGTATCCAGTAAAATGAATTCACACTTGAATTCACGGGTAAAAACAGCCTGTTGATTAAAATATATTTCTTCCTTTTTGGCCCTGTTTTCTAATTATTTTCCCTTATACAATTGGTTTGGCAAGTCCTTTTGTTAATACAGTTCTTGTTATTTCTAAAGTGATTATATGCCCCACATTTACTATCTGGTACTTAAAGCAAAACAGAATGAACAACAGAGATCTCATGTTCACCTTTGGGAGGACAGGAGTGTCTATATGGTCATAAATCTTCTACCAGCAGGCCAAGTAAACAATATTTGTGTAAATGGGTGTGATACTAATGGTATTTTGCAAAAAAACCCCACTCTTCATCCCAAGGTAGAAAAATTATGCTTCATTTAAGATTATCAGGAAGTCTCCTAGGAATTGCCTTAACTAAATAATGTTAGTGTGTTTGAACAAAGATAATGAAAAGACAAGTTAGGTAGCACAATGCCACACACAGCTGACCACAATGAATTGGTCAGAGTAGACCTGGACAAGTCATGTTCAGCATCATGTCAGTTAATCACAATTCATTGATGATGCTGAACATGATTTACTCTGACTTATACTGATTGAAGCATTGTGGTATTCTTTCTTCATTTGCAGAAGTCTTATTCCAGAAGATGTTGAATGTCTGGTGAGGTTGATCCTGTGATCTGCCAAGCATTGGCATTAGCATACAATGGTTCTAAATCAACTTTTAGGATCCGATTTTTATAATAGGTAGCTGAACAAGCTTTATTCTAAAAATCTATTTTGTTTTTAGTTTTTCTTTACACATTGAGATAGTATTGTAAGTATGTTTTCGAAATATTTATAAGGTTCCTTTTTTTGTTTTTATCTACTTTGATTTTAAATAATGTATCCATACCATTTCTAGGTGCACAGACAGGTACTTTGGATTTGATTTATATGAAAATGCTACAGTACAACCAGTATATCATGGTTTTATTTTTGATCTCTAACAGAGGAGGCAGAGCTGCAGTGCAAATTTAATGCATGTTTAAAAAAAAAAAAAAGAAGAAGAAGACGAAGAAGAAAATCACAGTAACTGGCTGTAGCCATTTGCTATCCTTTACTAAATATGTACTTCAGTTTTAAGAAAAACAGTACCAGAAATAAAATGAATAAAAAGCACATAAGAAAACAGTAGTTTGAATGCTAGCACAAACTCTGCTCAATGTGAAGAGGGGGTCAAAACCCAAACAAAATATTAGAATAAATAAATAAATAACCACAATTAAATACTTAAAAACCCAACATTGTATGTTTATAGGACAGCATCATGCAATCATTTGGGATCACCTTGTTTCATGAAGGATATAATGGTAACAGAAAGGGCAAAAAAATTCTGTATGAGAAGACTTAAAAAGTGTGGAACTCTTTCGTTTAGAGAGCTTGAAAGGAGACATATTAGACATATATAAATAATAAGAGTATAGAAAAGGTAGTTCAGGCACATCTATTTACCCCTTTTCACAGTACAAGAAGACAGAAGTCTTCCAGGAAATTGAAAAGCAACACATTTAAAACACATAAAAAGAAATGTTATTAAACAATTCACAATTAACCCATTGGACTCAACGTGAAAGGATATCAGTGGGGTCAAATGCAGGATTCAAAACAGGATTAGACATACACACTTAGATTAAATAACATAAAAAATATATGAGAAAGACACCATCCGTCTTCAACCATTAACTGATGGGAGCTGAGAAACTAACCCATGGCATTTTATTCCATACTTCCTCCAAAGCATCTCGTACTAGCCATTGATAGGATACCAAACAAAACAGGCCATTGGTCTCATCCAGTATGGCAAATCCTTACTATGCTGTCTGAGCAACGATCATCATTGGAGAATGTTTTACATTTAAAATGTTTTTACTGAGAGGGTTTTTTTTTAAATCACATATATTAATAAAAATCCTTTATATAAAGCAGTTTCATTAAAAATAATTAAAATGTATGGTTACATTAACATTGTCCTTTAGGGTTTTTTTAGGGAAAAATATATATTGAAAGAGTAATACTATATCACGTTGAATATTTTAGGATATAGAACGTAACTGTTAGGTATGTATGTCTCTCTGTACAATAAGTCAGTAATTACAAAAAGTTTAAATTGTGTAATATGTCTACTCATAAGAAATATCCAAAGAGGGGTTTTTAAAAGAATCCAACTCAAATAATTTTAAAATAAAACTGGCATAATTTAATGTCTGCTGTATCTAGTTGTAGTGCAGTGTTTAGTCCTTATTCAAACTTTTTTTTATTTATTTACAGAAAGATAGATATTGACTTATTCATTTCAGTTAGCAAGAAATTTCTCAACTTCCTTTGGTGCTTACATGCAAGAATATTTCCGACCCCATCTCTGCATGTTATTTTATCTTTCAGTGGTAATTAACAGAGTCTTAATCTGGCTAATGTTAATGACCACTGTTCGTTCCTTAAATCCCAGTTAAACCAAGCTTATTAAAGGCCAATTAAAGGAAGTCTTATGTGATCTGAATAACACTGTGACCATTTTTTTTACAGCTGTAACACTTTATTTTGGCTGATAAGTGTGGCTAAAACTTTTCATTGGGTGGTCTTTTTATGTGTTTTTTTTTTAAGATATATATATATTATAAATGACTTGTCAGGGAAAACACACCTGTCTTGGTAGAGAAAAATCCAAGAGATAGGTAAAAATGGCAATATTCAGATTGTCTCATATTTTTGACAGTCAACTTCTGATTTTACTCTTCTTCAAATATGAGAAAGCTACTAAGCAGCAATATGCACTTTCCTGAAGCAGTATTGCCAGAACTGGTTGTCTTCACTGACCAGAAAGGAGCAGGGATGGGTGATGCAGATCTTTAAGACTCGTATTCTGGATGTAAACTAATTCCCATACTGGAAAGCCGGAGGGGTTCCCCAGGGTGGAGATTCTTACTATCCACTAGCTATACCAACAGAACTATAAACATTAATTACATAGAGATAATACTCATAAATTTTGTAGTATTTACAGGGTTGAAGACAAAGGAGAAGCTCTGGACTCTGGAGGGTCCGACTCAGACCATGAGGCAGTAAGGTGCAACTAGAGAGGTGATCAGTCTACCCCACCCATATACCCAGAGTACAGAGCATGAGGCAGAGGCAGGCTAAGATTCTCTGGTCCCAGGCACATGGTGTGCATTAGTACCCACAATGGAATATACATAGGAACCAGCACTTACATAAGAACTACACTGGATCAGACCAAAGGTCCATCTAGCCCAGTATCCTCTCTTCCAACAGTGGCTAATGCTAGGTGTCTCAGAGGGAATGAACAGAACAGGTAATCACCAAGTGATCCATCCCCTGTTGCCGATTCCCAGCTTCTGGCAAACAGTAGGGTTGCCATATTTTCACAATAAAAAAAGAGGATACTGGGTGGGGGGAGCTCCACTCTAGCCACGCCCCCACCCCACCCACATCCATTCCTCCCACTTCCCTCCCCCTGACTGCCCCCCTTAGAACTCCCAAACCCTCCCCTCCCTGCTCTGTGTCTCCTGACTGCCCTCTCCTGAGAACCTCCCACCCTAACTGCCTCCCTAAAAACCTAACTTTCCCCTGACTGCCCCAATCCTTATCCACAATCCCACCCCCAGACAGATCCTCCCAGACTCCCACACCCTGTCCAACAGCTCCCCACCCCCAGACAGGACCCCCAGAACTCCCAGCCCATCCAACCCCCTCTGCTCTCTACCTGCCCTGACCTCTCTCCATACCCCCACCCTCTGACAGGCGCCCCCAGAAACCTCGACCTATCCAATCCCCCTTACTCCTTGCCCCCTGAATGTCCCCTCCAGAAACCCCTTGCCCCTTCTCCAACCCCCTGGCTCCCTTACCATGCAGCTCAGAACACCGTGTCGGGCTCCCCAGCGCAATGTACATCCCGGTCCCCGCCCCGACAGAGTGCTGCAGAACGGCGCGGTGGGCAGGAGGGGAGCCCGACACGGTGTTCTGAGCTGCAGGAGAAGGGGAAGGGGAGGGGAGGGGCTCTACAGCTGCCGGAGACCTGGCCCGTGAGGGACTCTGGCTGCCGAAGCCCCATGTGAGTGGCTGAATCTGGCCAGCAGTCCTGTCAGCCAAACGCGCTCTGCATTGGGGGGGAGGGAACCAGACACTTTTAGATATTTACAAATTCCCCCGGATGCTATTTTTAACCAAAAAAATCTGAAATGTCTGGGAGAATCCAGATGAATGGTAACCCTTGCAAACAGAGGCTAGGGACACCATCCTTGTCCATCCTGGGCAATAGCCACTGATGGACCTATCCTCCATGAACTTATCTTTATCACTTGAAGAAAAATAACTTAACAACCCAGAACTACACAACTCAAGTACCAAGCGGAAAAAGATGAAAATTCTTTTCATTATTTCATTGGATGGAGGGGCAACAGGGTACTTGGGTACATTTTACCCAAGTATGGAAAAGTTCAAAGGGCTCTTTGGTATAGGGACACTCAAGCAGACTTTTTTCTGCTTAACTGAATATAGGCTTGGACTCTAGCCTTTTAAAAGAGGCTATTCATTCCACTGATGTTTAGGGTGACCAATCTGAAGTTAACCAGGAAGACCTGGAGCTTTGTTATAAAACCCACAAATAGTTGAGATTTCACTCCTTGCTTAACGTCAGGATTGCTTTCCCTCCCATTTGTATGGAAGCTGCAGTTCATAGTCCCACACTGACCCTTAACCATTAAACAAACTATTATTTTCTGAAAAACATTTTAAAGGAATGCTACAAAGTATTATAGCCAGTCACCACAGGGTAGGGCTCCCAGGTATTCCACAGCACAACAAACCAAATTCCATGGTGACAACTCCTAAATTCTTCAGCAGCATTCCCCAAATTCCATGGCAACATTGATTGATTGTGTCACTAAGAAATACTCTTCATTCCCATCTTCTCACTCCCACACAAAACACACTTGGAGCTGGCTCGTAGTTCAAAATACCACTGCATAAAATGAATTGTCGATAATTTTAACAAGAATCAAGGACAATCTTTTTTCACTATGTTGCTCAGGTGGCTTAACACTAGTAGTGTTTTTTAAAGCATCCTGACTCAAAGTGATCATTCCCCCACTATGACATGGGACCTTTAGCCAGCTTCAGCTGCTCATATCTCCACTTCTTCAGGTCTCAGCTGCTGTTGTTACCCCTTCTACCTGGCTGCTAACCAGTCTCAGGCTCAGACTCACCTTTCCCCTCATGCCTGGCCCAATGGAACAATACAAGGAACATGCATATAATCTGATTAACTCCCCCTTCTGGAATAAACTCAAGAGCAAGAGAAAGGCAGGTCCCAGCAGGGAAGGAAGATAGTAAGCAAAATGTTGGATGGCATTTGCTGCAACAAAGTGTGAATTCTGCAGTATCCTGGGAAAATGCCATTTTCTGCAGTTGTGGAATTGTGAAGTTCACAGAGCCCTTACTGACATGAATCGCACAGTTAACACCTCTTAGAGCTATTATTTCAAGCTGTCTGTGGTGTCTGGCAAGAAACACCATATTTAGTTTAGCTTCAGTTCATGTTTTCAAAACTCTCTGCAACCATCATGGCTGCAAACATAACTTACAATAAATAATATAATAAATGCAATCTTTTACTCTGGAGGTGGAAGACGTGGACCCGGTCATGGAGACAGACCAGGCCCTATCCTCCCTTCCACCAGGGGAACATTTAGAACCATTGCAGAGACCAAGTGCAGTCCTGGCCAGCTCCACCCTGCCTGAGGTTTCAAGCTATAGACTGTTTTCCAGCTCCACTCTGCCTAAGGATTAGAATTTATAGCCTGCTTGTTAACTCCCCCTTACCTAAGGGTTAGAGCTTATAGACTGCTTTATTGCACTGCTCGATCAAAGGCTGGGGCCTATAGACTGCTAGTTAACGCAGCCTTGCCTGAGGGACTAAGGCCTATTGGCTGTTTGGGGTTCCAACCTGTTGTGAAGGGCCAGGACACTAACACCTACTCTGCTAATTCCCCTGACAGCAGGCTGTGTGCCCCCCCTCCCCCCACTGACGTCATGAGGTGGTGTAGCCTCTCTCTGACCTAGAGGGGGAGGGACGACTGCAACACCACTACAGGGGGCTGCGAAGGAATTTTTTCCTTACCACCATATTGGCTTGGGTGCAGTTGGGATTTTTGGCCTTCCCCACAGCAGGTTCTAGAAGGATTTGTTCATACATGGCATGAATGTGACAGGCCATATGTCACAACTCATTTTAAGTGTAGGGCGGAGGTCCAGTGCAGGTACTCCATAGGGAAGGCATATAGTGACCAGACAAATGGCTGGGAAAAGAACTTAAAAAGAGGTGTTCATTAAAGGAATGAATTGGGGGAGGAGAAGTTGGAAACTCCTATGATTGGTATGGCAGGGAGCCAATCCCCACCCTTTCCACATTCTTATAGCCTACCGTAACCCTCCTATGAGTGTGGTGGTGGTGAACAGTAAGGTCCCAGCAATGCATTTGCTGGGGAAACCTGGATGGAAAAAGAGGGGGTGCTGGTAAAAGCCCCCTTGGTAATTATGGAATAAACATGGGGTTACCTGCACAGTACACTGTTATGTGTGGAGTAGTCGCAGACATCTATATATATAAAAGTCAAATGGTGTATGCATGTATGCATGTATGCGTGTATGCGTGCGTGTATGTATGTACGTGTGCTTACTCCTTCCACACCGTTTGAGCTAGAGACTTGAAATTTGGTACAGTTAGAGGTCTTAGGGTCCTAATCAGGGTAAGAGTCGAAAATTTTTCAAATCTCACCTCTGACGCCCCCCAGGGGTGAAGTTATTTAAAGGCCAATCACATCAGCTGGGCAGCTGCTGTTCTCTGTGACATAGTTATGATGTCATAATACCCCCTCCAACAGACCCCGCACTCGCTCAGCTCTCTGCCCCTCCCCCCTCCAACGGACCTGGCACTCACTCAGCTCTCTGCCCCCTCCCCCCTCCAACGGACCCCGCACTCGCTCAGCTCTCTGCCCCTCCCCACCTCCGACGGACCTGAGTTGGGTTTGGTCAGAGGATAAGTGAGGTAGGGGTGTCGGGTTTGGTCGGGGGGGTGAGGTGGGGGTGTCGGGTTTGGTCGGGGGGTAAGTGAGCCGGGGGTGCTGGGTTTGGTCTGAGGGGGTGGGAAGGTGTCGGGGTGGGTGAGGTGTGGATGTTGGGGTTGGTCAGGGGGTGTTGGGTTTGGTGGGGGGGTAAGGTGGGGGTGTTGGGTTTGTTTGGGGGATGAGGAGGGGGTCGGGGTTGATCGAGGGGTAAGTGAGGTGTGGGTGTCGGGTTTGTTTGTGGTGGTAGGTAGGGGTGTCGGGTTTGGTTGGGGGGGAAAGTGAGGTGGGTGTGTCAGGTTTGGTCTACGGGGGTTGAGGTGTGGGTGTTGGTCAGGGGGTGTTGGAGTTGGTAGGGGGGAGACATGGGGGTGTTGGGTTTGGGCGGGGGGGGTGAAAATGTGAGTCGGGGTTGGTCGAGGGGTAAGTGAGGTGGGGGTGTCAGGTTTGCTCTCTGCCCCCTCCCCCCTCCAACGGACCCCGCACTCGCTCAGCTCTCTGCCCCCTCCCCACCTCCGACTCACCCGAGCAACACCGGGTATTTTCGCTACTCAAATAATAAAGTTGCAGCCTGATTAAACCCATATCAAGTGTCTCCTGTCCTTCTTTTGGTATAGCTAGACAATATAATCAGGCACTGTCTAGAAGACCTCTATTCAAAGTACCCGTTGTAGTAGACTGGCAGCATTTTAAACCAGTGTTCACTCACACCAAGGTGAGATTTTCTGAGGAGGGAAGAAGCATGAGTTAAATTAATTTGCCATACCTATCCCTGAGAAGAAATACTTGCTGAAGTAATATCTATGGCTCTTTTCAAGCCTTCCATACTTCACGGTATAGCACGATTATAGTGTATATTGTAGATAATCAAGATACAGAAAAAAGATAATGCACATGAAAAGCAAAATTCCATTTTATTTTAAACACAGACTTCACCATCTCATTCTAAACATTAGTTTCACAGAAGATCACTGGTTAGAAAATTAATATTGTGCTTAATCCATAGGCCACAATTGACTAATTTAAGGCTCTAATGTGTATTTGTTTTCTGTATAAATTTGTCTCTTATCATTCTCAATAAGACACTCAACACTGTAAAGAGAAGGACATTACCGGCAGCATTTTCAATCATGGGAGCTATATTTTCAAGTGCAATCAATAAACACCACACAGAGCCTGACAAACAACTAGTCAAAGAAATCATTTTTCTCAGATGCTTAGCAGTATCCTTTTAAAGTAATTGCTTTTGGTCAATGTTAGTCGTTATCATTTGGTCTGCCGAAATAGAATAGATGTATAATTTCCATTAATATTTCAGCTGTCTATGTAGTTTTCAAAGTTCATACTCCACAAAAAAGTAGAGTTTTTGTTTCAACTTCTGTCAACTAACGAACTCTAAAATATTATAGAATAGACAATACTACCCAATCCATGCTAAAATGTAATTTTAAGAAACTGATTATTTTACATTCTGTGCAAAAATATTTACTTTACTAAAGAGACAGGCAAGACTTTGGCCCAATGGCAGGAAATAGCATCAACACATAAAGATGCTCAAAATACTGCTTAAAATAATGAAATCAATACTAATGGAGCATAGCCAGGTTGATCTATAGCTTGTTTTACTGAACTTAAAAAAAAATAAATCTTATTTCTAAAGCCCTGTTCCTGACACAGGAAGGGAATTGTTCCTTTGAGCCAAGTGATCATTTGAATATCTAATGTCCACAAAATACTGAAAATATACACAGTTCAGTATGTAAGCATGCAGCTAGGATACCAAATTAAATTAGGCTATACATAGAACACATCTTTTCTGTTGGAGGGTGGCCTCAGAAACTGCCTAGTTATGCTTTGTAGTAAATGTTCTGGAAGGCTGCCAAGGCACTTCCAAACATTTCTGAGTTCACTTTTCCAAAGAACTCTTTTAAAAATCAATTAGTGGTGAAAGTCTTTCAAATGCAACTGTTTTAAAATGTCAAGCTTGTATTTCTCTTTTTTTCCTTGTTGGGCATCAATAACAATATTTTGAAACCTTTATATTAAATTGATCGTATTCTGTAATTAAGCCTGTAAAGAGAACAATATGAGGGGGTTTAAAATGTATATAACACAAGGTTCATTCTTTATCAGAAAATAAATAAATAAGGGGGGGGGGGGGAGAGAGAGAGAGAGATGCTATAATTTTCTTAAACAAGAATACCCAAGATGTTTGTATTGATCTCAGGATGATAAATGTTTTTGTTTTTTTTTCATTACAGGGCAACTGCAGAAAAAATAAATACCCCATGTCGAAATTCCTGGATTGGAATATTTTAAAACTGTACTGCACAAGTGTTTTAGGAGTTCAATTAGAAGTATTGGAGAGGAAGATGAAGTTAGAGAGAGAGAACAGGAAGATTATTACTGTATATTTTATTTATAAAAATATATAAAATGAACAAATGCAACATGGGACATTCTCACCCAGGCTTTCCAATTAAAAGGATCTTTTCAAATCATGGAATTTATCATTGTTCTTTGCATCACAGCCAAGTAGATATTTTGGCTTTTCTGTGGTGTGACACACATGACATAAGACAGATCTACCTTATTATGGAAAAGCTAAATGTGTATATCATACCTCTGTCACATATTTTGTTTTTACTGTTGTGTTCAGCTAATTACCCAAAAGGCTTACGTACATAGCAATGAATTGAAATCAGTTCTTTATGTGTAACACATTTATATTAATTGGTTTGTCCTTTCAAGTTGTGTTTATCTCTTCATTTCCATCACAGTTTCAAAGGTCACTCCATTCCATTTATAAATCCAACATGACAGAGATTAGTAAAAGAAAAAAAAGGAACTAAATGAGTGCATCATCACACAATCACACATCTCACAATTCATTTGTCATATTAATAAATAATGCTGTCAAATGCTTACTGGTAAGTTTGTTTGCCATTATCAGAAATATTTTCATCAAGATAAACTGTGCTGATTAAGTTATGTATTAAAATATTGAGGATCAGTGTATTAGACTTTCATCCCCTGGACACAAGCTTGATTGAAATCTGAATGTTTTCAAAAATCATTCTATGTTTATGTACTAATAAAGTTCACCACAAAAGCAATACTCTCTATGGTGACTGCAGAACCTGGCACTATACCTCCAAAAGCCTCAAGATTAATTTCTAATATACACAAGAATCCTAATTATTTATTTGGCAATCTCAGAAAAGAACAGAACATCTGGTTGCATCAGTGAAATCGACAAGGGATGGTGTAAGGCTGAAGCAGCTAAAAAGGGATCTACAGTTATTAGTTCCACAAAGTTTCTCTGATATATTTTGTTTGGCTTAAGCTAAGAAGTAAATCAAAGTTCTATTCTAATGTAAATGTGTGGTTTTTTTTCCTAAATGAGCAACCAATCACTAGATGTTGTGTTACTTGTGTGACATAAAAATACAAGCTCTTCTTTTAATCAAGCCTTTCTTAGGGTCTCTTAGGTACTTTAAAAAATGTTACCCAAAGTGAGTTAGGAGTATAAGTACCATTTTGTAAAGCAATGGACATTTAGGAGCCTATGGTTCATGGAAAATCAATGATAGTGTCAGTTTCAAGATATTCAACCCTCTGTAGTCATACAAAGGTTCTTTATTATTATTATTTTTATGTGTCATTTTTTGTTGTCTTCTGAACTGATGATGTCAGTGAAAGAGAGAGAGGGGTCAAAATAAATGAAAAAAATTGCAAGTGTACAGGACGAGAATAGATCAAAAAAGGACTCCCCTCCCCCGATGCTGTTTCCTTATAAATGGGCATCTCATTGGCAATTCAACCCCCCACAACTTGAAAACAATGCTGGAAATTATCCAATGGTATTCTATCTAAAAAAGGGCAGTCACTGGCCAGTAGCCACTGTGACCTGTCTTTGGGTTATCTCTGAGCCTCTCACCCTAGCTGAATTGAATGACCTGGAATGTACACTGAATGTATCTGAAAATCCAAGAGAAGGAAAACATTTTGAAAATAGAATTTATAAGGATTTTTTTCCTAAATGGTATTGATAAAAAAAAGAAAACCTCGGAAATGCCATAAAGAAAAGTATGTGAGGCCATGAGAAAGCTAAAGCAACGCCAACAATCTGATTCGATTGTTCTTTATCTAGAATAACTTTTCTAGGTATTTTCAGTACTTTTTATATGAGGTCCATGAAAGAAATTGAGGGAGGAAATAATCTATAAATAGCAAATTAGCAGATTTTATGATAACTAAAAATGCTTCTTTATAAAACTGTCAGCATTTTGTTCTGTCTGGACCAATCTTGGTTTTGATTTTAGAATACCAAACTCATGATTTTTGAAAACTTCATTTTTAAGCATGCTTTCCTCTAGAGACATTTTGATAACCTGACATGAGTTGTAGTGTTTTTTTAAACTGTCAGATGAGTGAAGTATAATTATTCTACTTCTTCAAACTCTAATTGTTTACTCGTACAATCTTGGGAGTATAAATCACATGAGATCTCTTTTTAAAATGTAATGATTGTACAAAGCTCATCCGCTCACATTTCTCTGTGCTTTGGTCTCAACTTTACAAAAAAAACTATCTTTGGTCTTTCTCTTTTTTGTCCCTATGCAGATTACAGCCCCCTAGCCCACAAATGACCCCAAGGAAGTAAGTACACTTCTTGGCTGAACAATTTATCAACAGCTTGAAGTGACAGGAATGGTGATTCAATCCTGCATCTCGGCATATCAGATGTAGGCCACATTCCTCAGTCTGAGGAACCAGAGAGGAAAAGAGTCCCTGTCGCATTTGCCCTTTCATAGAGATGGAAATATTATTAGAAAGGACATAAACAGACTAATTAAATCACAGCAGTATGGCTGAGATGACAGCTGGTACAGCGTGTGACTGAGCCGATCCATATCTGTGAGCAGGAGGCACTTCACTTCCAATCCATTCGCTATTAGGTGCTCTCAGGCTTGCTGTGCAGACATTAAATAATAACATATCATTTCCAAGGCTAAAATGATTTAAAGAAATAAAAAGGCTTTCTAACCAAGAAACCTTTTGTGCAACAGCAAAAAAAAAAAAAAAAAGAGGGGGGGAATCATTTACCATGTAGTTCTGTTTTTGCGATAAAGATGTAATAATGCCATTACCTTTCATCAGCAGGATCCTTGAAAATCAACACTCTTTGCTTATCATGCTGTGAAATACAAATAGAGCTAAAGGCATGGTCCACAAGGCACTGCTGCAGCTATATTAACTAACAGATCTGCCCTTTGTGAAAGAAACCGTATCCGTTTCATTAGTGCAGACTCTAATTCAAAACTGTTGAAAATGAACTGCACATACTGTTTTAATAACAACATTCCTAGTCGTTATCAAACTAGTAATTCTTTCAGCACTGAATAAATGTAAGGGTCCGTGTTTCCATTATGACCCGCTGTTAAAGAAAACCATGCTAAAATCCTTTTTATTCCCTCCTGTCTGGCATGTCAAGAATCACTATTGTCTCTATCTTTACTGTCAAAAATACGCAGAGATATTTTTCAAGGTATTGTCACTATACTTCATATTAAATTATTCAAAGACTTTTTTTTATCATTTTGATCAATTCATGTGCTATTAAGATATCAGTCGGGTGAGCTGTTAAAAGTGTGCTTTTCTCACCTGGATACAAAGTCACTTCACAAGGAGAACATTCCCATGAAACACAATTTTCTATGAAAGGTACAATGTTCACCCAGACCCAAATGGCCAAATTCAGTGTAAAGGTTTAATTGTTTCTGTATCATAAAAAGGCTGTGGAAAACCTGGATTTTTCAGAGATCATGTAGCCTCCTCTGTGGCATGCACAGAACAGTAGGTAGATAGTGTTCAGGGATTTTTTTCCTATTTAATCTAGCCCTAATACAATATTTGTGTACTTCATGAGGGATACCCTCTCACATGAGGCTTTGACAAAACACTGGTCAGCACTTACACTGTATAAAAGTTTATGTAGATATTAAAAAATTGGCCCCTGCTTCTGCCTCGGCACAGAAGAACATAAGACCTGCCATACTGGGTCAAACCATTGTTTATCATGCCCAGTATCCGGTCTCTGACAATGGCCCACACCAGAGCTTCAGGGGGATTGTACAGAACAGCCATCTCACTCCCACCTTCTGACAGTGAGACGTTTAAAATCACCCTGAGCCCGGGGTTACAACCCTGATCATCTCGGCTAATAGCCACTGATGGACCTATCCTGCATAACTTTTGAACCCAGTTATACTTCTGGCTATCCAATGGCAATGAATTCCACAGATTAGATTGTGTGAAGAAGTACTTCCTCCTGTCTGTATTAAATCTGTTGTTTATTAATTTACTGGGTGACCCATGTTTTTTGTATTGTGGGAAAGTGTAAATAACACTTCTCTATTCGCTATTTCCACACCATTCATGATTTGATAGACTTCTATCACAACCCCCTTAGTCATCTTTTTTCTAAATTGAACAGATTTAAGCTTTTCAATCTCTCCTTGTATGGAAGCTGCTCCATACCCTTGATCGTCTGTGTTGCCCTTCTCTGAACCTTTTCCAGTTCCATTATATGAGGGGTGGTCAGACTTTTTAGCCTGAGGGCTACATCTGGGAATATAAATTTTATAGTGGGCCATGAATGCTCACAACATTTGGGTTGGAGAACCAGAGGTGATGAGGGCTTTGGTTGGGAATGTGGGCTCGGGAGTGGGGCCAGAAATTATGCGTTTAGGGTGCAGGAGCGGGCTCCAGGCTGAGGCAGGTGTGTGGGGGAGGAGGGAGAGGGCTCCAGCTGGGGGTGCAGGCTCTGGAGTGGGGCTGGGAATGAGGATTTTTGGGTGTAGGAGAGTTGGACTGAGGGTTCAGAGGGTGAAAGAAGGATCAGGGCTGGGGCAGGAGGTTGAAATGCAGGCTCTTGCTGGAGTTATGGACTCTGTGGCGGGGCTGGGGATGAAGGGTTTGGAATTCAGGAGCGTGCTCTGGGCCGGGACCGAAGAGTTCGGAGGGCAGGAGGGGGATCAGGGCTGAGGCAGGGGCTTGGAGCATGGGGGGATGAGGGCTCTGGCTGGGAGTGCGGGCTTTGGTGTGAAGCTGGGGACAAGAGGTTTGGGGCTCCAGGCTAGGATCAAGGGGTTTGGATGGCAGGAGGGGAGGGTCAAGGATGAAGTAGGAAGTTGGAGTGGCGGGGGAGGCTCAGGGGTGCAGGCTTCAGACAGCACTTACCTCAAGTGGCTCCCAGAAGCAGTGTCATGTCCCTTCTCCAGTTCCTATCTGTAGGCACAGCTAGGTGGCTCTGCACACTGTCCTGTCTGGAGGCACCTCCCCTGAAGTTCCCATTGGCTGCAGTTCTCAGCCAATAGGAGTTGCAGGGGTGGTGATTGGGGTGAGTGCAGCAGAGTGCAGAGTGGAGCCCCCTGGATGCTCCTACACATAGGAGCTGGACGCAGGCCATGCTGCTGCTTCCAGGAGTTGCATGGAGTGTCCCCCAACCCTGCTCCCTGGTGGAGAGCTGGAGTGGAGCAAACTCCAGATCCTGCTCACCAGCTGAAGCTCAAGAACGGGGCTAAGACAGCTGGTGGGCCGGATCAGGCCCATGGGCCATAGTTTTCCCACCCCATCACTATATCCTTTCTGAGATGCAGTGACCAAGACTAGACACAGAATTCAAGATGTGGATACATGATGGACTTATATAGTGGTTTTATGATATTTTCTGTCTGATTTATCCCTTTCTTAATAGCTCCTATACTGTTAGTCTTTTTGATCTCCATTGTGCAATGACTGGACGTTTTTAGAGACCTATGCACAGTGACTCCATGATCTTGAGTGTTACCAGCTAATTTAAAACCCATCACTATATATGTGCAATTGGGATTATTTTTCCAGTGTGCATTACTTTCCAGTTATCAATATGGAATTTAATCTGCCATGTTGTTGCCCAGTCACCCAGTTTAGTAAGATCCCTCTATAAGTCCTCAGACTCTGCTTTGGACTTAATGATCTTGAATAAATTTGGCATTACACTGCTCTCTCACTTTTCCAGATTATTTATGAATATGTTGAACAGCATGGGTTCCAGTGCTTTGGAGGACCCTATTTACCTCTCTCCATTGTGAAAACTGACCATTTATTCCTACCTTCCGTTTCCTAGCTTTCAACAAGTTAGGACCTTCCCTTTTATCCAATGGCTACTTAGCTTCTTTAAGAGCCTTTGGTAAGGAACCTTGTCTGAAAATCCAAGTACATTATATTGACTGGATCATCCTAATCCATGTGCTTGCTGACTCCCTCAAAGAATTAATTAAGATTAATGAGGCATCACTTCCCTTTACGAATGCCATGTTGACTCTTCCCCAACAAACAGTGCTTATCTATGTCACTGATAATTCTGTACTTCAGTTTCTACCAATATGCCTCTCTCACTGGTCTGTAATTGCCAGGATCTCCTATAGATCCCGTTTTTAAAAATCGGCATTGCATTAGTACCTTCCAGTCATCTGGTATAAAGGCTGATTCCAAAGATAGGCACTGTGCTACAGGACTATGTTGTTGTGATCTTCGCAGGAAGCTCCAGTACTTGGAGAGAGTCTCATTCTGGCTGCACATCAGGCGTGGACTGATTTGTCAGGCTATACAAGTCTACATGAGTGTACAACTGGCAAATTTAAAGTTGACCTCCTCACAAGACTAACCCAAAGGACAGTGTGATCAGAGGTGTATTTGGATTGTACATATGATGAACTGTCAAAAAGAGAAGATTTTCCATCTCACTACATTCCATCTGATTTCTCATTTGTGGGTTTGTCTCCTTGGATTTAGGATCATTAGAATTGGGTGTGGTTGGTTGGTTTTATACAGAGATATGTGACAAAGGAAAGACTGGGCTTTTTGATCATCACAGGGTTGCAGAGCATATATGGAAATAGGAAGGAACATTTCCCATTGTGTAAAATTGCCCATTTCTGCTCAGGGTTTTTTTGTTGTTGTTTTTTGCCTTATTCTGTGCATATAAGTGGGCATTACATGGCTACTGAATGCTCATCTACATAGAAGTAGGTATTTTAGATTCTGTAGCAAGACATCTAGCTATCCTGATTTGTCATAAAATTGATTATCTGAGAACGGAATCCCAAATTCCAAGCTTGGACTAGGAAAAAGGGATAGAGCAAGCTATCAGTGACATCCCTGATGGGAACAGGTCTTATAACTGGGCATAGATTTGTGGTGTTTTTGCCACAGTATCTGATTTTTTCGGTTCACTTGGCGCAGCTGGGAAGAATTGTGGTTTGAGTGACCATTCCCTGGTTAGACAAGCACTGGGGTGCCTTTAGGTATGCTGAGGCTATGCTGATTTAATTAAGACACTGGTGTTTTATGCTTAATAAAGTTGCCTTCAAGCCCTGTCAGGAGTAATGTGTTTTATTCAGCACCATTTTGGTCATGGCACCCAGCAAGGAGCAAGTGTGTAATTTTATTTGATATTACATTTTTAATCAAGTAGAAAGATATTTCTGCTCATTTTCCTATTTATGAAAGAATACGGTAGTTCTATATTTCTTCAATATTATATTTAAATTATAATTTTGGGCTGTATATGTGTAGCATGTTTACATGTCTCAAACACACAATAAAAGTCTATTTTTATGATGGTAATTCATCATTGATCACCTACCGTAAAAATACAGGTTATTTTCTGGAAACTAATAATCATGATGTTTAATGTCTTATTACTTCAGATGCATGTCCTACCTCAGATTTGTGAACCATGATCACAAACTATAGGAAGATTGAGCAAATACAATTATTCAACTTAAATTTCTTAATACAGCATGCTCAAAAGATCATGTTTACTTAATTATCCATTCATTTAGGGGCAATAAATAATATAGAAGCAAAAGCAAGTTGGTAGTTTAACATTTTCAAAATATGATTCCAAGTTTCTTTTTAAATAGGGAAATGACTAAAATTGCTATAACAATAAGACATGTATAGTGAAAATGTGCAAAATGAAAATTACCTATTTATTAATAGAGACTTTGCATGGAGTTAGAAATATTATAAATACAATTTAACAGTATAAATTACATATTTTTTCTTATTGGCAAGAAATGACATTTTCAAAATATTTTTACTCACTCCCAGAGTACTTTAAATGAACTAAGGACAGCTGTGTGGTAGAGGAAGACAACAATTTTCATTTAGTGTCTTCTGCTTCTACATCTTTTGAAACATGTTACCACTTACAATAAAACACACAGGTAGAAGTGTTCTTTGAGGACTGATATATATTTATTGATATAGAATAAAAACAAAGCTTAAAATGCATAGTTGACTTGTAAATAGTCTTCTTGATGACACTATGAAATTTTCATCTACAATTCTGTTTTCAACACAGGGTTGTTTACTTCTATTTTCATTGTGCCTTAGACACAATTTTGTCACCTCTGTATCACAGCTTTGGGCAAGAACTATTAACTCATTCATGTCTTATTTCAGGAAATCCCAACTGCCGGCACTAAGGACTTCATCTAGATGAGGGGTCTAACCTTTTTAATATTATTGGCTGTCCAGTGTGAAAGCACGAAGGCTCTGCTAATCCTTTCATACATTTGCTAATTGCCGTTAAGTTTATAACATCAGACTGGCTGTCTTGTTTAGCAACTTAAAGAGTCACAGTGAAAGGCACAGGAAGCAGATCCTGAAATATTAGGAAACCCATGACTATTTTAAATGTCCGGCACTAGCAAATTAACACTCCTTTTAAGGCTTGACATTCAATATAACACTTCATTTTTTCCACAGTACTGCCTTTTAAGACAAAAGACAATGTCTAGTGGCCTGGCTGCCACCACATGATCTGTTTTTGGTACCTCTGTGCATTCCCTGGGAACAGCTTTATGAAAGCATTCCTTTTAACTTGAAATGTGATGTGTTCAACATCTAACATATGTCCTTAGGGCTATATGACTATCCCTTTGCTACCACCTAGACAGCACTTTTCATCAAAGAGGTTTACAGAAGTAGAGACACATCATTGCCAAACATCCATGATATCCTATGGCACTGAAGCAATTTTATAGATATGGTCCCGTTTCTAAAACTTTAGAGTATAGGGTGATTATTATGTATCACATATTAAACATTGCCACACTGTGGGGGATATTTTCTTTCTGAAATTGTGTTTGTCTTGTTTTCAACTTTGCAAATGCATAGGTTTTAGAATCGCTTAAACTTCTGTCCACCAGGGAAATGTTTTTAAGGCTTACAATTAAACACAACATAAAGTATATTAATAAAAATGTAAAAAGGAAAAACAAACTTGCAGTGTTTAAACTGCTAAGCAATAGTAAAATTCTTATGAACTAGTGATACTGTCATTGAACTGGAGACAGCTTTAGAACAAGCTTGCTCTGGCTTTTTCACCCTACAATTTGGAATCTGCTCACAGTACTGCCAGCTTAACCAAAAAGGATTAACTCTCATATCCAACTGAGAACACAGATAATTCTCGGTAATTGGTAAAAAATGAAGATGAATGGGGCTGAGAGATAAGGAGCAATTAGCTCATCAGCAGTTACAGCTGTGCACTCAATCCGGATCCATCTCTTGAGTCTCGGCCCCTTTTAAAGAACCCAAGCAGAATAAGCATAGGACACCTCCTCCCCAAAAAATTGCTATACCTGCCCATCATTCCTCTCTCTTCCATTTTATTTCCTCACTGTACAAAGACACCTGTCATAGCATTCCTTGTAAATTACTACCTCTCCCAGGACCTGTGTCTACAGCCAATCTTCTTTTTAAACTTAAAAAAAAAAATCAGAAACCAAATGACTACTGTAGACACTCTTAAGTTCCCTGTCAATCGTTTCATTATAGCAGCATCATCTGTTTGAAAATATAAGCAATTCCCTCATCTAATTATAGAGAGGATTTGAGGTTCATTAACATTGCCAAGGCAGAGAATCAGATGTGCAACTGCAGAGCTGTGCTCAGTGGCCTGCATTCTCTGTTTCCTTTTATTTGCTTTCTCAAGGTCTCCAAGACTTTTTCCTGAAACCATAAAAGTAATTCTTTCCTTCAGAATAGACATGTGTTTAGAGAAAGGAAATGACCACATTTTGCACAGTTCTATTATTGGGAGAGGTCACTAGAGAAAAATAATTTCATCTCAATGTCTTTTCCACTCTTTTTGGAGAAGGAAAGGGATAATGTTAAGCAAGGCCACTGTTATTTTCAGGCAACAGATCTTAGCTTTCCTTACACGTCTCAGAGTTTAAATGTTGTAAGCAAATGTGGATAAAAAGGAAGCCTAAAATGTCAAGAGGCCCCTCTTAATTTTCACCATATTTTGTGATTGTTTATGGATTATTGTGCTAGCTAAGTGTAAAATACTGTCTTGCATTTCCTAATTGTGTTTAGAAACAGAGAACACCAAAGTCTTTATGATTGCTTCATTTCCTTAAAGAAATAATAGCCGTTTTTTTGGTATGATAGAGTTTAAACAATGACATTTTCATCGGACATCTGTTTTGAGATCACTTTTTGAATAGATATGAACTCATTTCCTACTAAGAAAGTAATTTACTATTGTTGATAGCTGTTTACAAGTTCCATGAGTCAGATATTAGCTAGTGGCATAGGTCCTCTCAAATCCTTGGTATATTCCTTAAACTGTGTACATAGTATTTTAATCATATAAAATGTTAAGGAAAGCAAAATTACAGGGATTTTTCCTCCTAACTTACAGTAATTTGAGGCTAGCTCAGAGGAATTATTTAAATTTATTTACCTTTAAAGATTTCATTCCTTTTGCTCTTCCTTGTTAATGAAGTATTACAGTAAGCACACTAAATGTTTAAAAACAGTGAAACAATTGAGATGATCACTCTACTTATATTTTGAGTCTGAAACTCAAATATACAATTTCTACATAATTTACTTGCTTTAAAATAAAAGTATTACTGATCATAACAACAGAAGATATGTTAATACAGCAAACAAACAGGGAAAAAAACATTGCCAGTAAATTTAACATTTGACCTTGTGAATTTTCTTCTTTTAATCTTGCATTTATGAGGGCACAATCCTAGAAGTAGTAGAGTTTTGAATGCTGGTTTATGTAGATACTTCTTTAAACAAACAAACAAAAAATTATCTGGCCTGCATGTTGTGCCTAGAGTTGCCACTAAAAAGAATCCAGGACATTTTTCCTTCTTATCTGCAATGTAGCTCATATCAGCCAACCTGTCACAAGACAGTACTTGATATAAACAAGAGATTGCAAAGACGTCTCAGTAATCAATATTAGGATGGCTACAGTATGGAAACTCCAACCACTGCATATCATTTGTCTCAGCATCTATTTCTATGACCAAATGAAGCATTAATTCAAATCATAAATCTATGGTGATTTAAATCTGGGAATGAGCACCTGCCTGCTTTAATGATTTATTTTGTACATTTCAGTAAGCAGGAGATTTGTCCATATGAACTGACAGGTCACCTTCAGATGCCAGTAGCAGACTGTTTATCACCATGCAGACTAGCATCTCATCTTAGCAAGTAAATATTAAACTAAAAGAATCCAATTGATTGTGGATGGGGGAGAAAGGCGTAGCTGCCATATATTTTACTCAGTGTGCTAATACCTCACTCTGATTCCTCCATGGTTCCTTATTTTTTCTCCTAAAATGATAATTCTGGTGGGAGGACGCAAGCTCAAGGTTACTATGTAAAACTGAAGGATATAAAATAATTACTTATTAGTATCATCGACTTCCTTTAAATCCCTTTACTCACTAGCCTTTTGGCCATCGCTCCAAAGGACCTGTTAGTAAATTTGTGTCGAGCTGTGGATAACCGCAAAATATTCAGCCATAAAAATGACTTCTATAAGTCATATTAAGTGTCTGATTAAAACAAAAAAAGACAATTCCAAACTAAAACTAACAATTCAAGCATGGGATATCATGCTTAATTTGCCTTACTTTGCATAGGTACTGCAGGAGCCTGAGATCAAGGAATTATCTTCTCCATGTGTACTAAATATGCTATAATAGCAAAATATAATGGAATGAATTACTTTTATTTAGCTTTAACCCTGAATTTTCTTGCTTTTGTGTGTGTTTTGTCAGGTGCCTCTTATACACTTAGAATGTAGACTGTGATCAAATTACTTTTATTCATCTTTTATCCCTCCCCCCCCAAACTTCAATAATATGTTTAAAATGCAAGTTCAACCATATATATTGTAACTCACTAATGTATAATTAATATTCTTAATTAGTTCCAGATGTCTAGATAAATAAAATATTGACTAAAAAGGCAATGATAACATTTTACAATACAGGTTCTGGTTATAATGGGAGAGATTTTCAAAGGCACACTTGGCAATTAGGCACCTAATTCCCACTGATAGTCAATCTGAGTTAGGCTACTGCCTTCCATTTGTGCCTCTAAAATTTTTCCTCAGTAGTTATAATAGTTTTGTCAAGGCCTGCTTGCTATTTCTTAGCATAGCATCCTTCTAGGAGCAACCATCAGGCCAGTGAATCATTGACACAAGAGTATAATGTCTATTTTTAAGTCATTATGGTCTATTCGGGTGACCTAGTTAGAGATTTTTTTTTATCTGTAACTGATTGATCTAGTATAATTATTAGTTTTTAAATCTACAAGTGTATAAAATTAAATCCATATGTGTATATGATGCTATACACTAAGTAAGCTGTGCTAAACATTAAACAAAGTCCTGAACCAAGAGGCCAGGAGCAAGGATAATATAACCCAAACAGGCACACTGCATTCACAGACATTTTCTTGAGAAATTAGAATGTTATTATTAATTGCAATAAGGTTGAGGAAGAGTTTCATTCAGTACTTGGGTAATGCTGAGTGGCTAGCAAGTGTATCCCACACATCTCTTGTTTTTACATTACATTACTTTACTTTACATTGGGGTGGCCAAACTGCAGCTCATGAGCCACATGCGGCTCTTTTACAGAACCTGCCACGTCAGGCCATTCTCCACCTACGAGATTGGGGCAGGGGGAGTTTGGGGCTTCTGCCCTGCAGCAAGGTAGTTGGGCTAGGGGCTTCTGTCCAGTGGGGAGGGGACCTAGGGGATTTACCCTGCAAGAAGTACCTGACAGTGCTTGGGGCTTCAGCCACGCTCTTGCAGAAGACCTGACCATGGGTAGGCGCCTCCCGCGGGGCTGTAGCGCTAAGCTCCACCACTTTTCAACAGGGCAGAAGCCTCAAGGAGGTGCACCCAGCTCTCAAACTTCTGAAGATTATCATATGCATTTGGGAGGATCTGGCCACCTCTGCTTTACATATATAGTAGTACATATTTACTACAGAAATAATTTGACTGTACTTCTGAATTGATCACTTTTGATTATCATACTAAAAGTCTATTCATTATGCTTCCAGATTTGCTGGTGTTGAGACATAAAAACAATTCATTTTTTAATCCAGAATTATCTCCTAACTGTTGTCCCACAAAAGCTGTATTCCATTTACTTTGTTAACTTTTACTAACATCTACAGTGCCATAGACACACAAGAACTTTGTCCCTAGAACTGCTAAACAGGATTGGTCCCATAGCATAATATTTGAATGTATTACTTCATATAATGCATGCATCTGAGTCCTACATTCAAGATCAACACATGTTTTTACATCCATTACTGCCTCTTCATCCTGCTACCATCACATTCTTCCTCACTGCCCCATTTTTCCTCTGCTTCTCTGAGGGCCACCTGCTCTCCCCAATTCACGGTTGCATCTCCCCTGCTCTCAAACTCCTGCTACTGCTTTCCTCTTACTCACCCCGACTTCCTGCCAAGACAAAAGGTTCCCCCTCCATTCCTTACAGCTCTGGTAATTGCTGGTATTTCAGATTGACTACCAGATTAGTTGGGGCCTCCTTCCTCACTGCCACTGAAGAAGCTTTCCAAGGTGCAGTGGTGGTTTTTCTCTGCTCCTAGAGCAGTTCTTTATTTAAAAAACCTGACACACTTGATAGGAATTTTCAAGTATACATTTGTTTTATTTTATTTTTTTAAAAAAAACATGGCCAGAGTCTTTTGGCACCACAGTCCACATTCTATCTATATTTATATAAGTAGACTATAAGTACATGCTGAAATATACAGAAACAGTAGTCACCTACTTTTATTTTTAATGAAAAAATGCCCCTCCCCTGAAATCAACAGCTTTGATCCATCTGCAGTGGAAGTATACCATGCAGATAGAGGGAATATGAGAAAGCATGCATGGCTGGATGCTCCAACCTTGGGTCCACCACCTTCCCTTTGGCTGGAGATGGGAGGAAAGTCTAGCCCATTGGCTCGTGGGCATCTCTAGGCTCTTCAAAAGACTCGTGAACTGGATAGCAGTCATTTTTATTTATTGCTAGTGAGGGAAAATTGACAACTATTTATCCTTAAAAGTAATCTCAAAAGGTATGAAGAATATGGGGAGGGGAAAGGAATGTACTGAACCATCAAGAGCCATTTTATTTCTATTTATGCTTATCCCGAGTACAGTATTCGGAACATACATTTTAGTCACTGAATTACTACTGCTGAGTTATCTTGTTAGTACTGTCTCAACGTGATAAAAGGAGCCAGTATAATAAAAAGGCATAACAAACCATTTTATTGCAGAGACATGCATATGAGTTAATCAACTAAAAAGTTAGTCTAGCGTTGAAGTGTACTTTATCAAAACAAACTCACCAGAAAAATGCATATAATGTTTTGATTCCTTTTTTGAAATAACAGGATCGTTGTTAATTGTTTAAGAAACATAAAAAATCTAAGTTAACAACATTTTAAGAACGTGTTTATTAAAATAAGGGAGTAATTGTAAAACATGGTAATAATTTATTGGGTATGTATGTTTTCCTTTTGTCACAGGGCACCTGAAACTGTGAAATATTTTGCTTTCATGCAAGTGTTCTGAATTACCTAAAGTCGAGACCCAGTATAGTGAGTAGGAGACATGGTTAAATTTTGCTCTGACACCTTCATCTGTCATCATACCTGTACTTTGAAAAATGCACTCTTAACAATCAAATTGCTTTTTTTTCCATGGGAAATATTAACTGGGGTCTGAAGTAGCATCCTACAAAGGAAAGGATGTTCTTATATTAGTAACAACAATGCTGAATGCTCCTGTAAAGGTCAGCTACAAAATATAGCTAAACATGCACAAAAGTGGCCTGCAAGTGTGCCAAATTTTCCCAAAATTAAGGGTTTAATGGTCCAAGGAGGAGGGGAAGGAAGGTTATCGTTATAGTAAGATATTGATACGACTGGCATGTATGTATGAAATGTGCACTTCTGAAACTTACCAACACTTGAATTCAGATCTCCATTCTCAGACTCTGCTCCATGTTGGTTATTACTGGCATGATAGTTGGACATAGCTTCTAATTTGATTTTTTTCACTTTCATTGCTTCTGCTATGGCTGCATTGGTAGCAGCTGCTGCTGCTGCAGCTGCTGCTGTCAGACCTACAAAGAAATATGAATGAAACTTAATATACATTATACTATGACTCTTCATTAGTGTAGGGCTTGAAACTGTTACTCTTCCTTCATCATTTACTATATAATTAGCAGAGGATAAAATATTCATCCTTATTTGCTTAGGAGACTATTTACTTTTTAATCTAAAACCATAACATACTATGTAAATAGTTACTTATATACACACACAAATGCACAAAACTGGTCTCTGCTTGCTTTAGTCAGAATACAACTGCAGCTACAAACATACCCATTTAGAAGCTTAACTTCACCAGCAAACCATGTATTTAGGTGCAAATGTGGGTGTAAATAAATATACCTGCAATAAGCTGTGGATACAAAACTACACTTGAAACATTGGAGGACAAGCAAAAAATCAGGGCCATAGAGTTTGAATAGCATATTCATGACTAATAAGTTATATTCACAATTAAGCCATTGTCCCTCAGCTCACATAAAATTCCAAATTACTCTAGCAGAATAAATGGAGCATATTAAAACATCCATAGCTTTCTTAAAGGAAAGTTTAGCTATGTAGATCGTAGGAAAAAAAATATAATTATTTACAATCTTATAAGCATGCTTAGACCTAAAGGCCTCTACCAAAGATACCTCACACAAAGTGTGTAACTCCTTTCATTCCCAAGCCACCCTCCTGCAACCCAAGTTCTACACCTCCTATGACAAATTCTCCATCTCCAGACAAAATCTCTGCATCAGGCTATATTTGTGAAACACTATATTGAAATAATGAGCTGGTACTGATACTGGTGACGAGCTTCCTGTCAAGAATGATTGGCAGAACTGCCCAATTTGCTTTCATCACACTACATTCAGCCTTCATCCAGTGCCTGGAGTACGCGGCAGTGCATAGCTGTGTCATGCCATGAGAACCCCAGGGAAGACATTTTAATTCACAGACTCACAGTTCCTTCTCCTGTTCCCCTCTTGCTTCTGCAAAGGGAGAATTTTGCCACAGCTTTCTACCAATGGAAGTATGCTCACGGTTGTTTTGCAACAGCCCCCTTCTTCTGTGTGGTGTGTTGAGGAGCAATGGGAGGCACTGCTCTGTCCACTCCTTATCCCTCTCCATGCATCTGGTTCCTCCCAACCCCACCCTGGATCTGATAGACAGAGATGGGGATCTTACTCCCCCTTAGCAAAACAAAGGTAGTACAGGGTTGCGCTTAGGATCCCAGCACCTAGAAACAAGTGATGAGGGCAAAATCTCAGTTTTTATTTTTAAGTAAATTTCTAGCCCTTCTGGATGCAAAGAAAAGCATCCAAGTTTAACTAGCACAGCGATGTCTGTCTGAGTCTGCAGATAGCCTTAAACTATTTCTCTGAGGTGTGAACTGCTTCACGCACCTCAAAAAGGTGTTAACTCTACAACTCACTACTCTGGGCAGAAGGGTTGGGTCTTGCCACCACCACCCCAGCGGAGGGATTTGTGTGGGCGGAGGAGAAGAGTACAGCACAAACCCACCCACCTGCCCAAGCAAACAGATAACCACTACTTGCTGAAGCAAATGCTGCCACCACTGCTGTTTCCGATGAGGGGTCTCCTGCCTCCTGGGTGGGAAGAAGGGACCCCCTATATCCACATCTGGGTTCATAGGCCAAACGGGGGCCTGCTGGATCCACTGTAATGAGAGAGGAAGTGATCCCATGTCACTGCCACTGCCTCTTCAAGTGGAGGGATAGGGCCATAATGCTGAGCCAGAACCATGAGTGCCCTGGATCATACTGTGCCTAGGGCTCCAAATTGCCTTAACCCTTATTACACTGAATATAACTGAGGGCCAGATTGTGGCTAGCCCTAATTTCCTGAAAAACCTTTAATGCCTACAAGTGTTGCTGGAATGATAAATTACACTATAATTACTTTCTGTGCAGTTATATCAATATTAGTTACAAAATTGCTATTCAGGCAGTAGGAAAGAGTCCAAATGTTAAATACCGAAGAACAAAGTGAACAGACAAACCTATTTTAATATTATGAATACTACTACTATGAAGCTTGCATATTCTAATCTGACTAATACAATAATATGGATGCTTTTCCATGATATTTTTATCTTAGAGGAAGGATATGAAGTTATACATTACACAGATTTGGTTACGGTTCCTAAATTAAGCCACAGAAGAAGGAATGATGCACCTCTGAACTTACATTTGTATCCTGTGTTTGTTATACAGCGCAGTATCCTAAACTTCCTTTTTCTTAATACCATTGTCAAGCTATAGCTAGTGCCTTTAAAGAACAATCCTTTACCAGAAAAGTCCAAATACAGCATACCTAATGAATGCAAAATTTCTTCTGCATTAGAATACCTCAATATACAACCCTATTCACGTCCAGTGCTATTCTCTAGAGTTGATCAAGGCTTTTCCATGAGGACTAGAAATCTCTAACACAGACTATTGAGCTGTTAAACTGATGTTACCAAACTTCTGCTGGTGGTACTATTTTTCTCTTTAAAAGAAAAAAAAATAAAGACAGAAATGCAACTCCTATATTCATTCTCTCTCACACATAATTGCACAGCTGACTGATACAGGAACGCTTTGCTAATTTAAAGCGTGAACCTGCTACCAAGTCAAATGCATTTCACCCATGTAAACCCAGAAATACCAGGCTAGAGCAGATGAATGCACAGGGTTCAGATGGGGAGAAAATCCACTAAGCTGGGGATAGTGCTCAAGACTGCAGCACAGTCTGTCCCCTAAGTAATTCCACTCTAGCGCACTACTCCAGTGCTGTCAGTTTGCTCTTCACACCTTTCATAACCACAATATGGGATGCAAGATCATGAGCCAGCCATCTTAGGATGACCAGATGTCCCAATTTTATAGGGACAGTCCCCATTATTGAGTCTTTTTCTTATATAGCCTCCTATTACCCTCCACCCCCTGTCCTGGTTTTTCACATTTGCTGTCTGGTCACCCTAAGCCATCTGCACCATGATTTATTCTGACCACTGTTACAAGACAAGGTCTCTCCTCAACAACGGGCCCTATTTATCTCAAGTCCTCTCCAGAGAGGACTCTCAAATGTATTGTAAAGGGCAGAGAGTACCATTCTGCAAAATAGCAGCTACTATTCCCTTGTTTGAAACTCTGAAAATATGATTCAAGCTGAGTCAAGAAGTGTCTTAAATTGTTGTTTAACACCCCCACCAAGCTAAACACTATTCAGTATCACTTCTCTCTTACACCATCCTGCCTGGGAATTTCCTAGCCATGCCAAGATTGAAGTAATGGTGCAGTGTAGTACTTTTGCATTTTTCAACATGCAAACTGCATCTCCAAGAATTAGATGACCAAATGTCACCTTTAAAGGCAATTTAAAATGGAAAAGAACTATATTGGATATTCAATAGCTCAGATTATAAGTTACTTTAACTTTTCAAACAAATATGAACAGAGAGTAAAGAACATGTCAAAATACTCAATAGACTCCAGTCAATGGTAGTTATCATTAATATTCTAAATTGATAAGCTGTTTATGTCTGGCATTCTTCCTGCTGATTATTCAGTAAGACAGGCAGCTTTATAACTATCTCATCACTCCACCGTCACACAAATTTCATCGACAGTGCTCATGCACAGCTATTAGCAATATGAATCTAACCATTACAAGAGGGAGGAAAATCGAACATGTGGCATTAATACGCAGTCCTGGTTCCTAACCATCTGATAGGCAGATGGTATAAAGCGGATTCTCCAGCTGAAATGAAGGGGGACATCATTTAAAACCTTGTTTGCATTCTAACTGATATCAGTGCCATATTGATATACATGATACATCATGGCAGGATTTGAACAATCTAGTTTGTTTCAGTCATAAATGTTTACAGCCTTGTTTTTTATCTTTAGAAGCATGTTTTGAAGAGCGTATTTTTAATTTATGAAACCTATTGTTTACTTCTGTTGAACCAGAAGATTAGCAAGAAGCAGGAATATTAAATTACCCCAACCACAGCAATATAACTAAGATGGATGAACAAAGTATGTTTTTTTCAATAAAAGATGTTAGTAAAGGAATTAAAAAATTAGCCTAGACATTTTATGCATTAAATACATTTATTCATTTAAACCTTCTAGCTCTTTTCCCCAAGAGACATACTTAGAAGTGTAATGCTTTACACAGCTATTCATTTAAAGCTCTCACTGTGTGCAATTAATCTTGTCCAACAATTTAATTCAAAAAGCAAAACATCAAAAAGTAAAGTTCAATTCAACAATCATGGTCCTGAAGTAATCTCCTTGCTGCTGACAGTTCCTATAGACTCATTGGCAAAAGTCTGTTCAAGGTGTCATGTAAGAGCTGTGTGAGCTTGAATTATAACTCAATTGAAAGCTCTGCAAGCCACAGTAGGAACTCACGTCTTAACTTCGGCTAGAAGCAGACCACCAAAAGAAACAGTGGGAATGATCTCTTTCTACAAAGCCCTTCTCCCTTCTGCCACTCAAATGCTGATCATCAGTAAAATTTTATGTTTTTGCAATAATATTTTAAAATAAATATATTTGAAAAGAGCTACATTCCAATAATTACACAGTTTGTAATTGTGGTCATAATTATGCAATGTGTCCTAAAAACATAATAGTAAATATAAATTCAATTTTAATTTTTAATCCCTACTGATGCCAAGGCTATTTGGAAAATCTCTTACCTAAGTGGGGTAAAGAGGTCTGGAAATTAGCTGCAATGTTTATTTGTATTATTAACTAATTAGACCATCTTTGGACAAAATAATTGCCAATTCCGGGTCTCTGGGGAACGCATTGTAATATCCCTCAACGTTGCGAGCTGGTTTAGAACAGCAATTCACAGGACTCGACAAAAGGGACAGGTGCAGAAATTTAAATAGTCATATTTGGCACGTGGATCTTACAAGCAAAGGTTATGGAACAATCCAGACAGTCACTATGGTTTCACAGAGAGCAGTATCGGAAAACATCTTTTTTTCCCCAAAAAAACTCAAGCACAGGACTGGAAAGGATGCATCTGACATGCAGAATTGGTACCTGGTTGCCTGAGACATATTTTGTCATTGGGTGAAAAGGAAAAGTATCGCTTAGTGAAAGCTCAATTTTCAGCTCAATAAAAAGGAAGTAATGGAGTCACAGCACATTCCACAGTCTAGCGTCCAGCATGTGTCAGCACTTGAGCTTTTAGGGGGTTGTTGTGCTGTGCAAAAATCTGGTCTCATTTACATCCAGACAACTCCACGGAAGTCAGCAGAGTTTCATGGGTGTAAACAAGACCAGAATTTGGCCTACTACGAGTGGGACTCCAGGGCTCAGAAATGAGTGAACCAAACCAAAGACTTCAGAATCACTTCAGCCTGGCAGAAGACCCTAGAAATGCAGTTCACCTTCTCTAGCAAGAAGCCCACTGTGCTGGCAATGCCAAACCTGCACACACACAAAAAAAACAACCATAGAAATTGGGCTTGTGTTTGCCTTTAGTCAGCTCGTGAGTTGCTTGTTGGCTAGTTTTTGGCTTGTAGCTTGTTGCTTCTTTTTTTGACTGGCTCCTGGCAAGCAGGGGCAAGGAGGCGAGAGAGTCAGTCAGGGATGCACATTGGGCCCACCACAGTCCTAGACTGCACGCTGGGGGGATCTAGTCATATAGAGTGCTGAGGTTCTTAGGGATTGGTTTGTTTTGGGCTTGTTTTGAAATGGGATTACCTTGATTTTTGGCTTCTTGTGAAAGTTGGGGTGCATATTTACTGCATGAAAGCTAGCAACTGTGCTGGTAAGAATCAGAGAGGTAGCCATGTTAGTCTGGAATAGCAGAAGTGACAAAGAGTCCTGTGGCACCTTAAAGACTAACTAATTTGTTAGTCTTTAAGGTGCCACAGGACTCTGTCACTTGTGCTGCTAAGTTTATTCAAGAGTATCCAAATTGATACCAGTGATGATGTCTGAAACAGGCTACTGCCCTCCCACATTGCTCCTGCCTGCTTAGGAAGGATTTATCCAAATTCTAGTTTTGGCAATGTGAGCAGTTTATAACCAATCAAATCATTAAAAAATACAAGGGCATTTAAAACAATGAGGGATCCATACTAGGACAATGGTCTGACTAGAAAGAACAGGTTGCAGAATGGGAAGTCTTAGATACTCAAATGTTCTATTAAAATACATTAAATCTTAGCAGAAGTTTTTTGTTTTTTTTCACTTCAAGTTATTTAGACAGTAGGCTGGAATTTAAGAGTAACCCACACTTCCTTTTTTTGTTAAACATTATGGATCAGTCCAACCTAAGCCAACACTTTTTGTAGTTATGGGAGTTTTGGGTGTGCAATTTCTGCGTAATCAAGGAATTCTCCATCAGACTCTATAACTGTACATTCCCCCTGTTGGATTTGCATTTCTTACTGCTCATCCAATCTGTTGTCAAACAGTTAAAAAATGACTGCTGTAGTAATTAGAGGGTAACAATGACTAAAAGGTTAATTAGTGTCTTACTTAAATTTCCACAGCAAGTGTTTAGAGAAATGCAATTGTTAAAATTCTACAAATTGTGGGCCAATTCTTATCTTGCATACACTGAAGTAACTCAGTGAAGTCATTAGACTTAAAAAAAAATTGCTGTAAGTGTGATGAGAATCAGGCCATCTGTTTTTAACCACATCTGATCAAGTTTTTCATGTAACTATATTTATGTTGAATTATGAATTTTTATGTATGGCTAATGCATTTAAAACAAACAAATAAAGCAGAAAAGAGTTAAATGTCAACAACTAATATTCAATATTTCAAATCCCCTTTTGCTTTCAGTCATCAAGTGTCCAAACAATTAGTACTATGACTAAAGAGAAATAGACAATTTTAATTTAAGATGAGTAGTTACCACTTTAAAGGCCATCGTAGTCCATCCAGAAATCCGTATAGAAGGAAATAGGGAATTTTGCTTAAAAATAGCCAGGAGCACATGCCTTTATGTCTATTTTTTAAATAGAATTGATAGAAATGTTAAGATTTCATTACTTGATCTGAGATCTTTATATAGTTCTTGCTGTTCATTTGCTAAAAATAGGAGCTGCTTATAGAAAAATTAAATTATTCATCAAATAAAGTGAAAACCTAACTGCCTCATCATAGTACATTCCGTTTTAAGAATCAATAGGCAGTTATTCCCCAATATTGTTCAGTTTTGTGATTTCATTGATTTGTATTCTTAAAGCAGAGGTGAAATCATCAATTACAGTATCAAAATTTTTTTTAAGGTTTTCAGCTTTAATTTTTTTTTTTGCAATCTGTTAACTTGATTTTAGTTCAAAGTATGTTTTTTGCAGAGTTAAACAATATAGAGTAGCTGTGTTGGCCTAACTGTTACTTAATTTTTTTAGAACAACTTGAAATACTACTGAAGTGCATACAGAATCAAAACAATACAATTAAGTGAGAACATTTTTTTTCTTAAACAACAGTCATCTCTTCAAAAGCAATAGATTCTCAGTCCTCATTCAATCTGTTGCATTATTCATTTCATGTGCAACCTCATGCCGGACCATAAATTGTTACTTTATCTAATCAAAGGAGACTTAACTCTACAGAAGGTCAAAGGTTTAATTTTGTGAAGTATTATCTTACGCTATGAGTTTAACTGAAAAATAGAAGAAGAAAAACAGCCCAAAAACTGGTAATAAATGAACCTTTATTGCCTCAGGCATTGGCCTAGTTAATAAACTTTCATTGAAGTTTCTTTCAACTGTTATGGACAATGAGGTAAAAAAAATAATCTTAAATTACAGCCATGTGTGACTTTTAAAGCAGGCATTCTTTTTTATCTCAACCTCCCTAGCTTAGAAAAAAGACAAAGAGATTGTCTTCAATTTCTTAACCAAAAATGTATGCTTCTAAACAGATGAAAAAGTGCAGATAAAACCTTTGTATAAAAAAAAAAAGAAAAAAAAGTCAGCTTTGAACAATATAAAAAATGTTTTCTGTATGAGTTGAACTCTGGTTTCTTTAGCCAGTGTTATTGTTTTTTTAAGTGCTGTTTATACATTGATACAGTGATGTTAATAGACAAATTTTCTGTTTTAAATTTCCATTGCTAGAGCACAATAATATATTTTATTTAACAAAATAATTTATTATGTGAACAACTTCCCCATAAATGTTGCAGACAGAAGTTCTTCACTGCTTTTTTGTATGCCTTCTCTCATGACTTCATAGTACTATTTTTTATTTCACTATGGGTTCAAATCATGAATATCATGATAGAGATACAACAGATTATTGATATGTAATGAATTTTCTTGATTAAAAACATTCTTACATTTGACTAGTGGCAGCAGTTCCTTTAAATGAGTCTAGTTCAAAAATATATTTCATTTATACTTACACAGTCAAGGAGATCAAGAAAAATTAAAAGGATTTAATAAAACTCTTTAACTTTAGTCTAATTTCTAGCTAGATGGACATAATTAATTAATTGTAACATTGCTATAATTCAAAAATACTGAAAGGACATGTTCATGCCTGTAACAGCAGTAATGTAGTTAAATACTCATAATCTTTCAATCACCAGGAGCTTTTGTTGTTTTTTTTAAACTAATCCACAGCTTGACACAGATCCTAGGGTAATGGTACACAGTTCTTTGATTAACTAATATCTAAACATTGTTGATGCAGTCTGGTGGCCCAGTGAAAGTATGTCTCCCTGCAATTTATGAGCTCAGTCCCACACTTAATGTATGCGAGTAACTTTATTCACATGAGTAGTCCCATTGACTGCAAAGGGACTACTCATATGTGTAACCTTCAAATTTAAATTACTTATTTGCATAAATGTTGGTAGACTCAGGGCTGGGAGTTTAGCTCTGGACCACTACATACCAGTCTTGAATTTTGTAGCATGCAGTTGGCCTCATTATATGGAATGGGGCTCCACACTGAAACAGCAGGTCCCTTCCACCTACACAACATAAAATCGGGGCCAAAACAACGTTTTAGACTTTTAAAAAAGTACCTAGTATTTCCAGTTAAAACATGCATAAGGATGGTCAGCTACAAAATTTCTTCAGGGTCTTTCCTGTCCCAACAAAGGGAAGTAGCATTACTCACTCATAAATAGGGGTACATGAAAGGAGCATAGGAATGCAAGGATTTAGCAAGGGATGCAAACAGTTATGTGCCCAACTAAGATGAGATATGATCAAGCTACATGGTAGTACATCCTCAACAGATAACTAAAATGCAGACTACTATTTAATAGGATTTTTAAAGGAAGTTTGTGTAAGATTATTCATTAGCAGTATAAAAAGGTGGATATGTACTGCAAAAATTAATATCCATCACTAAAGAACCATTTCAATTCTTCTTCTGTCACATTTATGTGTAACTGAAAATATGTTAAGAGATTTGACATAATTTCAAGATCAGTTACACTGAATGTTGTAGAAAACCTAGCCAAAAACATTCAGTTACAAATTTAATTGCAAAAAGACATTCAGAAAATGTTGCGAGTATGAAGTAAATCATTTTAACCAGAGAAGACATGAACCTTGAAAATATGCTGACAATTTCTACAGCTACAATACTTTTACTATTTGTATGTCCCTGTTCACAGTATTGATACCCAAGAAAAACTGTTGATTGTTTCAAGGCAATATATGTGAACATGTGAAAAAATGGTATAAGGGTAGTCAAATCTCATGCTTCAGCAAATAAATTGATCCCCTGCAAGGATCAGGACATATTTTTTCCCCACTCACTTAGCGTTGTAAGTTGGCTGCATTATGGCTTTGGGTATCCTCTGTTTTTTTAACCTTTCTCTGATCTATTATGTATGGAGCAGTACCAGAGGCAAGGTAATGGACTTGATAGAACTTTTAAAGCAGGTGTTATATTGATTGACTTTATGTAGTTCTATGCTGGCAACAAAATAGTAGCTTCTTGCAGACAACCCTCAACCATCAATGCACCCTTCTTTTTGCAAAGTGGAACAGCACACTAAAGTCCAAATCCTACTGACCAATTTACTATCTGCAAACTAGAATACCAAATTTAAGTCCAAAGTCCTATCCCAGCTAGCCACATTATCCTGGCTCTGGCACTGGTCAATAAGTAATGCATGAGAGGAAGATTAAAAAAAAACTAATGACCCCTAAAAATGTATGAATCAGCAAGCCAAGTACACAGTGTTATATATATTTCTTCTCTAGAACTTTGGTAAAACTGGCTTGTTTGGACTTCAGTGTAAGGAATAATGGTACTAAAAGTAGCAGTAAGTCATGATGAATAATGCAACATTTGAATAATCATAATGACATACCATAGTGCTATATTTTTGTTATAAATACCAATTGTCAGGATTACATGTCAGCTGTACATATATGCTCTAGACTGAGGACCTGATCCTGCCATCATAAAAGGCTTCATAAAAAAAACCTATGATGTCAAGAAGAATTCTATACAGAATGATTATAGGCTGAGATCTCTAAATGCTCTTATTTTGTAACTTAAAACAGCTTCATTACTATAGAATGAAATGTTGAAGACCCTTAACCAAAATGTGAACTGGGAAATTTTGGTATTTAAAGTGCATACATGTCATTAATATCTGAATATGGATTATAGTAGATGTGCAGTAACTTTTCCCATAAGAGTATTTTTAACTCCTTCCTGCATTCATGTCACAACATTCAATATTATGGAAAAGTGCCATACTATACTAAATTTAGGTTTACATAGCAGATCATAAATTCTCCAAAAAAGCTATTATACTCTTTGAAATCAATAAACGTGTGTGCAATGGTCCACCTCACTAAGGACAAATGGACCAATACAAAGCATGCTGAATATATAGGAATTCGTGACCACAAGATCATTTTTGGCAGCAGTAGAAACTACCAGTATGCCATTCTATGCATGTGTAGTTTTGAGAAATCACATATACATTGCTAGCAATATTGGAGATTATAGAAGTTATCAGAACAGAGATGACTTCTCACCTGAGTTAGCAGCACCAGACAATGGCCAGAATCTGAAGGCAGCTGTGTCTGATGACAGTACACCTTTTGCACATACATTGTTTTGAAAAATCTTTCAGTTACCAGTGGAACTGGGAGCATAATTTGGAACAAATAATTTAATTAATTTTGTCTCCTTTATCATTTGTGAATTGTTCATCAGCAGATCACAATTTTCTCAAATTTATTTGTTATTCAAAATTATTCCCTCTTCCCTCCCTTTCAATATGCATATCAGACAATGATCAGATATGAGCCCTCTTGACCCATCCCCATCATTTGTGGCTTTCCGTCATTGGTTATATCATGTCTAAATTCCAAGTTGTACACTACTCAGAGTAGGACTCCTTTATCAGATCTGTGTGGAACCTACCACATGGTTAAGAGTGGTACAAATATGTAACAATAATATTTGGCTGCAAATCAATCTTATAGCCCAATATCTCCATCACAACCAACCTTGCTGGTGTTATGAAATAGATTTCCCAATGTATGCAAGAGTTTGGGAGTTTTAACAGGAGTGGCTGGCTGAGGTTGAGTCAGGAAAACAGAGGTAATGTCACTAGTTGGAAAAAAAAATCTGAACAGCGGACAAAGAGCATATCAGCACCCTACATGAGAGCGTGTGTTCATCTTTTCAATACACTATCACATCTTGCAAATGGCAAGGAAGTTGTGAGAGTTACTGTTTCATTGGCATGTGGACTTGTCATAATTACCCACACTTTTGTGACTTATAAATTAGATTGCTCTACATGAGACCATTCAGAAAATGAAGCAAAAATCTTGCTACCAGCCTGTAAATCAGAACATCTCACAAGGAGCATTTATACTGCAGCTTTATAATCTGCAATGGTTGTCAATAAGCTTTTGAGCAAAGTTCAAAGTGTTAGTTCTAAACATACAAACGTTAAATTGTCACCTCAGGGACTGACCCTCTCCCATACTATGCTGCCACAGCTGCAATCAGTGGGAGGTGCTTACTCAGGACTCTCCTTAGTTCTAAAGGGAAGGGACTGCCTTTAAAGACCTTTAATGCTAGAATTTGCTTCTCCATGTGACCCATCAAAACCCAGACACCAAACTTCTGGACATGCTGCAAAACCACCTCTCTCATTGGCATTTAGGGAGAGGAAGGGATAACGGCAGGAGAAAGAGTAGGAGTGGACTGTCTATTGTAATTATTATTATGAACTAGCGAAAATACCCGGCGTTGCTCGGGTCCGTCGGAGGTGGGGAGGGGGCAGAGAGCTGAGCGAGTGCGGGGTCTGTTGGAGGGGGGAGGGGGCAGAGAGCTGAGTGAGTGTGGGGTCTGTTGGAGGGGGGAGGGGGCAGAGAGCAAGCCTGACATCCCCACCTCACCCCCCCCGACCAAACCCGACACCCCTACCTCACTTACCCTCCGACCAAACCCAACTCGGGTCCGTCGGAGGTGGGGAGGGGGCAGAGAGCTGAGCGAGTGCGGGGTCCATTTGAGGGGGGAGGGGGCAGAGAGCTGAGCGAGTGCGGGGTCCGTTGGAGGGGGTATTATGACATCATAACTATGTAACAGAGAACAGCAGCTGCCCAGCTGATGTGATTGGCCTTTAAATAATTTCACCCCTGGGGGGGCGTCAGAGGTGAGATTTGAAAAATTTTCGACTCTTACCCTGATTAGCACCCTAAGACCTATAACTGTACCAAACTTCAAGACTCTAGCTCAAACGATGTGGAAGGAGTAAGTGAACGTACATACACGCATACATACACGCATACACCATTTGACTTTTATATATATATAGATTAGTGTTTATTCTAGGACAGTTAAGCTATTCAGTAATGATATGTTGCCATTTTGTAAGAATGAGAATTAGTTTTTGATACAATATAGAAACATTTAATTTTAATGCACTTATCGTTGAAAATAGATGCTACAAAATTAAGCCACATTTCTGCCAATGACTGAAGAAGTTCATTCTGTATTTCAGTATTCAAACTGCATGGGGACTTTTGAGTGGACACATGGGTCACATGGAATATGTCTGCTCTAAGCTTGGATTCATGGATTCATTGACTCCATGGAATCAGATTCCAAGGCCAGAAAGGACAATAGTCTAATCTGACTTCCTGTACAATAGAAGACACAGGACTTCCTCAAAATAATTCAGAGAGCCTGTATTTTACAAAAAATATCTAATAGTAAATTAAGAATTCTCAGTGATGGAAAATCCACCAGAACGCTTGGTAAATTGTTCTGTTAAAAATATTTGCCTTATTTCCAGTCTGAATTTATCTTCCATCAACTGTCAGCCACTGGACCATGTTATACCTTTCTCTTCTATATTAAAGAACCCATTGTCAAATATTTTTACCCCAGGTAGATATTTACAGACTGTAATCAAGTCACCCCTTACCAATCTGTTTGTTAAGCAAAATAGATTGAGCTTGAGTCTATCACTACAAGACATGCTTTCTAATCCTATAATTGTTCTCATGGCTCTTCTCCAAACCCCCTCCAATTTATCAATATCTTTTTTGAACTGTAGACACCAGAACTGGACACAGTATTCCAGCAATGGTTGCAGCAGTGTCAAATATAGAAGTAAAATAACCTTTACTCCTACTTGAGATTCCCCAGGACTGCATTAGCCCTTTTGGCCACCAGTCATGTTCAGCTCACTATCCAACATTACCCCAAAATCTTTTTCAGAATCATTGTCTCCCAGGACAGAAATCTCCATTTTGTAAATATTGTCCTTTGTTCCTAGATACATATATTTACATTAAGCGATTTAAAAACAAATAGTTTGCTTGCGTCCAGCTTATCAAATGATCCAGATCACTTGGACTGAGTGAAACTATTGTGTTTGGCAAAACAGAGCTACTATTGTAATGAGAGCTTGAGATGGAATTGTGGTCTGCATTTCTTCAAGAAGCTATGCTTAATCTCAGCTTCACAATAACCAATGTGCAGTATAGTATAAGGTGGTGTTTAGAACAGTAGGAGCTACTGTGACTGATGGATGAATCTGTATGATTCTGTGCTGGCAGACAGTATTTTACATACAACCCTGTATCATCTGTGGAATCCCTAGTTTCTGCAAAACATAGTACCATATTCAAATCTAGAACTCTTCCATCTCAGTATAGTATATCGTGCTGACATTCTCAATTACCAACCTACAAAGGAGACATTTGGTAAGTGACATGGTACCATTAACTTCTGTGTTCAAAAAGTTTTATAAATCAGGATTATGACAAGAGCTTTTCTGTGCTTTCAGATGTTTTTTAAAAAGAAAGTGCCCACTAGGGTGACCAGATGACCTGATTTTATAGGAACAGTCCCAATTTGGGGGGCTTTTTCTTATCTCTCTCTCTCTCTGCCTGTCACCCCCCAGTCGGGGTATGGGCCACCAACCACAGAGCACTCCATCTCTGTTGTTGGCATTTCAGTAGCAATTCGCTTCCCTACGGGTGGAGTTGCTAGCCCCACGCCCATGTTAAACCTACAGCACCTGGTATTCCTAGGAGGTCTCCCATCCGTTATTGCCCACCCCGTCTACCAATTTTTTTACACTTGCTATCTGGTCACTCTAGTACCCACAGCATCAGAATTTTGTCAAAAATTAAAAATAGAAAGGGTTTTTTTTGTTTTGTTTTGCCCTTTCAACTATAACTAATTACCATGCTCATATCTGAGGATACAAAATGAGGAATGTACTATAGGATGATTGCATTATAGAAAAAAAGATTACCTCATAGTGAACTGTATTTTAGGCAGGAAGCTATATTATAGACAGGAAGCTAGGAGATATTAATATACACAATTTAAAAAAAATATTTAAGTGTTTATTAAATTGGAGAAGCTGCCATTTTTATATAATAGATGTCAATGACATCACTGTCTCTGTGAATAATATTAGAGTATCAACCATTCACACTCAATGATGTAATAATATTTAAAAGCAACAAAATCTATCTATATCTATATATATAAAAGTCAAGTGGTGTATGTATGTATGTATGTATGTATGTATGACTGCGAAGTCCTCCCGCACCTTTTGAGTCAGAGACTTGAAATTTGGTACAGTGAGGGGTCTTGGGGTCTAGATGCTGGTAAGGGTCGAAAAATTTTCGGATCTCACCTCTGACGCCCCCCAGGGGTGAAAGTCTTTCAGGGCCAATCACATCAGCTGGGCGGTTAGGTGGTGATGATGTCATAATATCCCCTCCAACAGACACCGCACTCGCTCAGCTCACCCCTCCCTCCTCCAACGGAACCCCGGAGATCCCTCAGTTCTCTGCCCCTCCCCCCTCCCAACGGAACCCCGGAATCCATCAGCTCTGTGCCCCCCCCCCCCACCTGCGAAGGTCCCCGGAATCCCTCGGCTCTGCCCCCCCCCGCGACGGATCCAAGTTGGGTTTGGTGGGACGGTAAGTGAGTGGGGGTGTCGGGTTCGGTCGGGGGGTGAGGTGGGGTTGTCGGGTTTGCTTGGGGGGGTGAGGTGGGGGTGTCGGGGTTGGTCTGGGGGGTGGGAAGGTGTCGGAGTGGGTGAGGGGTGAGGTGTGGGTGTTGGGTTTGGTCTGGGGGGGGAAGGTGTCGGGGTGGGTGCCCAGACCAAAGCCAACACCCCCCCAGGTCACTTACCCCCCGACCAAACCCGACACCACCACCTCACCCCCCCACCAACCGCAACATCCCCTGACCAACCCCAACACCCACACCTCACCTCTCACCTACCCCGACAACTTCCCACCCCCCCAGACCAAACCCGACACTCCCCCGGCTCACGGTGCACTGTGTAGCACACAGATTATTAAATACACTGTTCGGTCGGTGAGTGAGGTGGGGGTGTCGGGTTTGCTCAGGGGGTGAGGTGGGGGTGTCGGGTTTGGTCGGGGGGTCAGGTGGGGGTGTTGGGTTTGGTTGGGGGGGGGTCAGGTGGGGGTGTCGGGTTTGGTTGGGGGGTAAGTGAGCGGGGGGTGTCGGGTTTGGTCTGGGGGGGTGGGAAGGTGTCGGGGTGGGTGAGGGGTGAGGTGTGGGTGTTGGGGTTGGTCAGGGGTGTCAGCTGTCTGCCCCCTCCCCACCTCCGACTTACCCGAGCAACGCCGGGCACTTTTGCTAGTAAATTTAATAAAAACCTCACACATACAGGTGGTACCTACAGCAATTGCAGACGACTAGCAGGTAACACCAACAAAGTAAACTGTCAGATCTAAGTTTATGTTACCAGCTGCCTATATGTGAGCCAAGAGATCATTCCTTTATTAATGTTAGCATCTTTGCACAAGTATTAACTGTGGCAAATCCTAAGCGCAGTGACAATATTTTTTTAGTTGATGGTGGCTTGTAGGGCATCATTTACTCAAGAACGCTGTACCACCTGGTCACCTCTTTTTCTCATCAGATACTAGATCCAGATGCAAAAGTATGGAAGATATATTTTCCAGCAGCATTTGGCTTCTTGACAGATTTCATAAACAGTTATTTTGGCAGCTTTAGAGATATCTCTAGGTCACTCACAGGGCTAGGCAGCTGATGGTCTGCCTTATTTTCCTGGATGCCATTTTCTTCTGATTTATCTTCAGTAAATGAAATCCTAGAAAATCATTACCCCGAACCTATATGACTGTCCTGTAATTACAGGTTACAGGTTTCTTTGGTTTTGTTTTTCTACAATGCACAGAATACACAATTGTTCTCTCTGTAATAACTCATAATTGGGAGCAAGAATTATCTGAGAACAAATTAAGATATCGATTGGTGAGGCAATGTCTGATGAAATGTCAGAAAAATCCTACCTCAATTGTTGAGAAGTAGACTAGTCTAGTGGGACAAAAATATGACTTTAAAGCAGAGATTCATATGTTCTAATACTGAGACTACCACTGGACTTGCTGTATGATCTCAGATAAGTCACTTGATCTCTCTGTTTTCCCCAAGTAGAAATTATATTTCCCCCCCCCCCCCGCAGGGTTTGTTGTAAGGAAAAATTATTTAATGCTTGCACAAAACTATTAAAAAGAAAAGTATCTAATATTGTTATTCGTACTTCTTCTAAATCCACCTCTGTCAAGTGGTGGATTAATACTATAACTAAACTTGTCTAAGGGTTGAGACAGTAGTTGAAAATAAACTGTGCACTCATTGGCTTAAAAATGCACAGAGCATCTTATATACTGCTTTCAAATGGCACCTAACTTCAGCACATACAGAAAAAAAGCTTTAACGTGCTATTTGCAGTGAGATAATACCTTTTATTGGACCCGAAGAAGAGCTCTCTGTAAGCTCAAAAGCTTGTCTCTCTCACCAACAGAAGTTGGTCCAATAAAAGCTATTACCTCAATTGAAATAACCTAAATCATATAGTTTAGACTTAAAAAACAAAAACAAAACTATCCACAACATAATAGATTCTAGAATTTAGTTTGTGTTCCATCCATTGACACTCTGATGCAGAGAGGGGCATGGTGGAGGTTTTAATAATTTTCTATGAATCACCAAAAATAGTCAAAAGTTTCTCACTGTAAGATGTTTCAGGAAGAATTTTAAATTCCTTAAATGGTGGCTGGGGCTGTATTGAAACCAGGACATTCTCGGTCCTCCTGTTACTACTTGATAATCATTAGCTAAATGAAGCAACAATACTCCCAAATAAGGAAGCCAGTCATCCTTAATTAAAGGGGAGTGGGCTTGAGTCAAATTCTACTCCCAGAGTTGGGCCTTCACGAAAAAAATAAATGAGAGTCAATGATTTACTTCAGATTTACACCACAAACTTGGGCTCACTACACCTACCTGCAGCCTATCGGTAAGTAAATGTTAAGTTATTTAAAACCCTTGTTTGTTCGGAAGCTCAGTTCAAAGGCAGGAAATTATTGAATACTGCAGACAACTGAGATGTACAAGTATCTCTCAAGATACAAAGAACAGGTAATGGAAGTTGCACACGGTTTGTGAGGAAAGATTAGTTCCTTTTATTGCAGAGTTCTTTTAATAACAAACTATTTTATTTTATTTATTTCTTCACATTTATTTCTTTATATCTCATACATTAAAAAAATAAATAAACGAAGCAAGGACAATCCATAAATATATTTAAGAACATAAGAATGGCCGTACTGGGTCAGACAGAGGTCCATCCTGCCCAGTATCCTGTCTACCGACAGCGGCCAATGCCAGGTGCCCCACAGTGAGTGAACCTAACAGGTAACGATCAAGTGATCTCTCTCCAGCCATCAATCACCACCCTCTGACAAACACCATTTCCCTCACCTCACACCATTCTCAACAGCCTTAGAGAAGAGAGAAGTAAAGACTGGCTTTGCAGCATGCCTGGAAGGTTAACTGATCTAGCTCTGGCAGACTGACCAGGGACTGGGGGATAGGAGGGGAGAGGAGCTTTAAGTTCTAAAATTACAGTTTTGTTAGTCTGCAAAAGTGACTTATCTTAAAAGTTGTTTTTCTTGTAGGTATGAAGTTGACGGTTCTCTGTTTATTCTTCAACCAATCAATGCAGCAGCGAATTACTTTGTGAAAGGTCATGGGTAACATCCCATGCAGTCCAGACAAATGAGTTCACAGCTACTATATGCAGTGAGTCTTTGGCTGGCTGGAAGAAAAGGAGTTGTTGCCCCTATATCAGGGATCGGCAACCTTGGCACATGGGATCATAAGGTAAGCACCGTTAGCTGGCCCCGCTGGTTTGTTTACTTGCCGGTTCACCGATCGCGGGTCCCACTGGCCGCGGTTCGCCATCCAGTTGAAAGAAGAATATTAGGGAAATCATAGCAGAGAATCCTAGCCCCAGGAAGTTCAGTGAAGAAACTCCCATTAACTTGCATAGAATCAGGATCCCTTTTAATCTTCATCCTTCACCCACATGAAAAATTAAGTTTTAAAAGAACTGATTTTGAGCATCATTCCCAACGATTATTTAGTTAACTTATTTTCTTTAATATATTCTGTCATTTTTAATATTAAGTTGGTATTATCTTAATGTATAACCACTAAAATTACAGATCTGTATTATATGAATTTATATTTACTGTTTGGTGTAACTATGTGCAGTTCCATAAAATAATTTAAGGACAAATTCAGTATAAAAGCAAATTTGGATTCCACAGTGCCAAAATCACTCAGTACTTTCTTAGCTATTACGGCATAAGAGAGTCAAAATAAACACTCCCTAATCTTTAACATTCAAAAGCTTAAATACGATAATATTATAATACAAGTAGTCCTACAGAGTCATAATGTCTGAAGATATTAAGTCTGATGATAATACTTATATTGACTTTAGCCTGTTAAAGAAATTAAATTGGGTTACATAAATCAATGTTTTGAATATAATACAAGAGCACACAGTTTCCTCACACTGCATGATGCACACTTTCAAATGAGGATTGGTTGCAGGTATTTGTCTACTGTATACCGTAACTAATCAGCAAGTGTTAATTTTCTCATACCTCACACGAAGCACACGCACACACACAAAAAAGTAATAATCTTGTGTATTCATGTGGTTTGGATGCTTTAAAAGTATCTGAAATGTCTAAGCATTTCCAAGGCAGCTCTACATACATGATTCGTTATTTAAGACTTCAGCTCTTACATCATTAGATCCAAAATGAGAGGAGGTGTTTCAATAGGAGGAGCTGCCATTAAAGACAATTAGAGAGCAGTCTGCTTCATCACTGTATCTCAAGTTAGGAATAAAGCCTCCTCTTGAAGTACATTGCTATGAAAAATAAAAAAATACCAATCTTATCCAGTACTGCTATTATATTCATTACATTATAAATACAGTATTTCTGTGAACTATGATACAAAATGAATTGTGATCTCAAACATGCAATGTAATCAAATCTTCTAAACACAAAGCATGCATTCAAAGCTGAACTGTGAAGCAAAGACTAATTTGCATGATGAATACAATAAAAACTGTAAATCGGCTTTTTAAAATCGAAGACCACAGGAATGATCATCATTTTATTTATTTTTAGTTGGGGGCAGCTGGCACAATTTACTAACTAGGTATGCTAAATTATACAGATTTCTGTATTGGAATAGCTAGTTACATATTTGCAATGGTGAGTTCCATGATATTCACACTCTATTGCTGTTACCGGTAAGTAATTATACAACAGCATTTCTAATGATGGAGTCCCAAAGCAATGCTTGTTCTTGTCCCAGTGGAAAATATCTTCTGAAGGAAAGAGTGGCTCTGGGATTCAAGAGGAGGGAAAACACATACCATAAAATATAATTAAAAATTGTGGAGGCTGCATATGACAAGAATAACCATAAAAAACAGATACAAACCAGCTGGCTGTTAACAACTTTTGAGTTATAAAAATCTTAAACCTGCTGTAAAGCACTCAGTTCAATTTACATAACCACAGAGCTGACATTCCTTTTAGGCTCCTCTGCTGGGGATTATTTTGACATGTTTTAAAGCAGCATAAAAAGCATTGTGAAAGGAAGACATGTATCATCTTACATAAAAATTCAGTCCAGCCTTAAGATTGGACTTACATATTTTAATCCCAACATCTTTACTGGAACTGGAAAATATCCTCAATGGCTACTGTGCTTCAATTTTATTATATTATTCCTTTGGTGCTCATATTTTTGATAAAGTTACACACACACATACACACACACACCAATACAGTCACAGAAGCTTGAGTTTCAGTACCACTACCACAACATACCAGCTCTACTAGCATGCAGTACAGTCTACAGCATATGTAGTCATAGATTTCTTTGCTTAAGATTGTGATCAGCCTTTGCTAGAAATGAAAAGCATTTCTTAGGAAGCTAATGATGCAGACAGCATTTTACAGGAGTAACATAGCATGCTAAAGGGAATTAAAATAAACAAAATAAAATAAAATCAATCTTACATTGAGTGAAGTTTTGATGTATAAGTGCTGGCAGCTTACATTGCCCAGAGCACAGAATGAGTTTTGCCATTTGATAATTTGCTTGATTCACTGTGCTGCCTCATGCAGGGCATTTTATGCCTGATTTATGTTTAATCGAGTCACCTGCTTAATGTTAAGGGGGGTCACAGTTAGAGAGAAGGGTTATGACCATATAGGGCTTTCACCATTTCCCAGTTTGACATAAGAAATGGGTGAAGGTGTTAGAGGTCAACCTTTTTCTTTTCTTTTTATTTAATGTTCTCTATGGAATATTGTATAAAACATTAACGCACCACAAAACCAATTTGATTTTCCTATGAAACAGAGCAGGGAAACATAGATTAAGAGTCTCAGAATACTGACAAAATAAGGCAAAAAGCAATCTGTAGCCTTAGAGGTGATCATTTGGATATGGATTTTTTTTAATGGACTATAAGGTATACCTTCACTTAAACAAAAATGAAAAATAAGATTTTTCTTCAATGGGTGATGGGTTATCTAATCTAGGTTGATGAGCATTGAAAAAATAAAGCTTCTAAATGGGAAAGAGAGTTAGACTCTTCAATTAGCAGTCAGGACTTATTATTCATAGTTAACTTTCATCCTTCTCATCATTCAGGCTTTAGCTGGACATCAAGATTATAGGGCACTTCTTATCTAATGAAGTTGCAAACAAGATCCCATCAAAGTAACATAATAGCCCAACTAAAGAATATAATGAACAAAAATCAGATCTTCCCAGCTATTGCAGATTGAAGGCCAGATGTGCCCTTTTGCAATATTTCTATATTTTCTGATATTCAGAAATATTGAATATTTACTGAAAGTTTTTTCTGTTATATAAAATCAAATATTTCCACAGAGCACTGGGGGGAAAAAGTCAATATGCCATGAAATAATGTAGGCACTTTCTTTAACAGGGCAGTTTTAGCAAGGTAGATGAAATTCAGTAATCACCAGTTCAAATAACCACATTTCCAAATTCGCTCACCACTGGTACAGATTAAAGATGACTTTTAAAGACTGGAAAAAAATTGTCTTTATTATCTGTAAAATACTGCCTTCATTTTTTTCTGGTGTACATGACAGAAGAATTGATGCAGAGTTATTAGCAATATTGTTTCTTTAACAGTTAGAAGAGTCTTACATATTATTTTTTAATATAGGATGGTGAGATTCATGTGATTTTGCATGGGTAAGAAGGACTGCTTCAGAAAATATTGATGTGGATAATGTTAGTTTATTTGAACATCCTAAATTAGCAATATGTTTATTCTTATTTATCCTTATTTTCAACACCGAAGGCCTGGTCCTGCTTAAACTGATGCCAAGCGCAAAACTCATGTTGGAGTGCAACTGGAGCAAAATTAAATCCTTGATTGCTTAAATATCAAGCAGCAGGAGACCTGGGGCATTAACCGATGCACAAGTTTAAGAGCATAACTGAAGCACTAAAACATAAGTGTATATAGAACACTATGGGCCCATACGTGCAGTTGTAACAGAGGCAAAATTCCCATTGAATTAAATTGAATGGGACTTCAGAAAAATCAGGATGTCAAAGTGTCCATACTATAAGATCAATTGTGTGTGTGTGTTAAATTTAAAGTTTCTTATAAAAGAAAAAAAACCCTTTATTATTTATATTTAAAACAAAATACAGATTGTCAAATGTTTTAAATCTAGTAAATTAGTATAATGATAATCTACTAAATTATACTTTAAAATTTGCGAGCCTAATCCTGCATACATGTTCTTACAAAGACGATTTCTTACATCATTGGTCCCAATGACACACAATAAGTGAAGTAACTTGTGCATATTTGTAGTACCAGGTTTCAAGTAAATAAAAACAATGAGCCTATGCACTGGTGTTTAAAATGTTGATTTTATGTTTATATACTCTAAAAACAAATAGTATTGCATTGATATGGAATTATTACCAAGCTATAACAGAGGACTATTAAGTCTACAGCCATAGTTCAGACAAAGGTAGAACCATTTAAATTCACATGGCAGGGGGGTGGGATGGAGCTTGATCATTTAAATGAACTTCAAGATAAAGTGTCCCTCAACAAGGAATCTACAACTAAGCTTCATCCAAAAATATAATTTTTAAAAACCCTAAACCTGTTTAAGCATACCCAAACCAGGAGGGAATACAATCAAAGGTAATAGTTTAAGGGGGGATGTTTAGGCTTGTGTTTATTTGCACTCTTGTAAATCCAACAGTACTTTGTTTTCTTTAAAATGGGGTATTTTAAAACCATTACTACTTTGTTTGCTGCAGAGTGTTTTAGAATCAAAATTAAAATGTGTTAGGGCTAGAAAGGGGCTACTGCACATTCCCAATGCTTAATAAGGACTGGATTCCATAAACAACCACCGCAGACCACTATGCCTTAATGGAGCCCTATTGACTGGGCATGCACGAATAACTCATCCAGAGCAGATGCAACCATACATTCAATAATCCTTCTTTTTAAAATAATATGTGTATGTGCACAGCATGTAATCACTCCATCACTTTAACAAATTTATGCTTTCAAGAAGGCTCTCTCTTCCCTCCTTAAAGGAAAAAAAGGCACGAGTGGGAATTTCTACTGACAGGAAAATACACAAATGTAAAAATACATTTTGTGAAGCAGAAAAGTAAAGAAGGCACACTGTCCTGGGTAAAAGACTAAATAGTGTCACTTTAAATTTCCTTACTTCTCTAATACGGTGATGTTCTATAATACTATTTGAGAGATTTTATTTGTTCAACCTGCTATACATTCATATGACCAAGACCAACTGATTTCACAATATAAACATTCACTTTTACTAAAGAACCAGAATTAATGCTGGACTAGATGTCTCCTAAGACTGGTAAACATATATGGAGCCTTTTACAAATGGATTGCTGATTAAAATTTGACTCATATGAGTAGAAACTGAGAGTTACCACTCAGTTATCTACCTAAGTATGGACTGCAGGATTTGATCCCAAAGTCATTTTCAGGGTTTAAGTTAGGGCCAGAAGGCATGCTGTAGTATAGAATATTAGCATGTTTCCCAGTGTCCATCATATATCCCAGAATCAAGCCTATATTTGAAAGGGGAAAGAAGTCTTGGTTGTGAAGAAAACCTTTATTTTGTGAATCAAGAAGATCCGATATCGGATCTGCAGAGAGCCTGAAACAATAGCTCTGAGAAGTGTGACCTATCTCATATAACTCATTACATAAGATGTTCAGTACTGTATTGATACAATGCCCACCATCCCATAGTCCCCATGTCTGCTGCTTCTGGCTGCCTCTCCACCATGACGCTACATTAGTATCTGCCCTCAGAAGTCTCTGGGCCCAGGTTTTGTTTGCCCTCTGAACAGATGGCTCCTCACACAAGATAGAGTGGGCAGCCGCAGTAGGAGGTGGATTTCCAGCAGGAGAAAGAAAGAACAGTAATGGAACCCTGAAAGACCCAGCACCAAGATGATGTCTGTCACACCATCCTGACACAGCATTCCTAGAGGTAGACAGGTCTATGGAGTCTAAACCACATAAGAAATAAATGTAGAAAAAAATTGCAAATAAGAGGGAAATAATAAAACTTTGAAATTGACAAAAAATAATTCAAAAATATATTTTTTTAAATAAAATGTTTAGGAAATTTTCCCAACATTTTTGACAAACCCTTAAGAATTCTGTGTTGTATGATTAGCCTTGCTAGATCACCATACAGCAGCTAACAGGTTGTATTATCTGTCCCTGTCACAATATTATTGAGGTGGTCCTGCTTTTAGCAGGAACTTTTCCAATTCTTTGCACTTGAAAACAGACTGAACAAACAGGGTCTGAACAGGGAAATCTGTAGCAATTTGTCCAAAAGATGTGGAATTATTGGATTGGGCAGGTTTTAACAATTAAAGCGGGGTGACCAACCTGAACCAGAGAAGGAGTCAGAATTTACCAATGGACATTGCCAAAGAGCCACAGTAATATGTCACCAGCCCCCCATCAGCTTCTTACCCTCCCCACTCCCAGAGGTCCCCACCCACCGGCAGCCTCGCCGATCAGCGCCTTTCCCTCCCTCCCTGCACCTCCCGATCAGCTGTTTCATGGTGAGCAGGAGGCTTGGGGGGGGGGGGGGGAGGAGGGAGACAAGCGAGGGCATGGCAGGCTTAGGGGAGGTGATGGAGTGGGGGCAGGGCCTGTGGCAGAGCCAGGGGTTGAGCAGCGAGCAGCCTCAGCACACTGGAAAGTTGGTGTCTGTAGACCAGCCCTGGAGTTGATGGCTATACAAGGAGCTGTATATTAACTTCTGAAGAGCCGCATGTGGCTCCAGAGCCACAAGTTGGACACCCCTGATTAAAGGGTTCTCAGAAATGATCCGTTGTATCTATTAGAAGAAATCCCACTGATTGATATAAGAGTGAGTGTGAGTGTGAGTGACAGAGAGACAGAGAGACAGAGAGGAATAACAGACACTGGAGAGGATATTGGTATGAGGACACGGGAAAAAAAGATAAAAAATTATTTACTTTTAAAGAATAAGGAAGAAATAATTGTATGTTGTTCACAGTAAATGAACATGGAATACAAGCAGACTGCTACTTTGTACAAGTTTCATTTTAGTACAAAATAAATTGTTTAAAACAAAACATAACATTGTTAAAATTGAATCCATCATTAAACTGGGTGGGAAAATAACTAGTGGGGCTATATACACAAATCCCCTTTATGTTGCTGCCTGGCTACAGCTTCTCCACTATTAGCATTTAGTTGTTAAATTTTCCTAACCATAACTGCCTAATGGGCTTCCCCCCAAGCCCAATAAATTAGCTAGTCCTGATAAACTCAGGACTGGTCAATGTGCTAAGGGTTAAGGCAAAAAAGAAATTTGTCTAATTTGTATCAGTAATAAACATGTCTAAAATGAATCTAATGATTTTTCCAGAACATGGTTGCACTTCAAACATTTCTGAAGTTATGAGGACAGAGCAAAGTCTGAGGGGGCCTCAAATTAAACTTGTCTCTTTTACTCTAGTTTGTTTTGTAGAGTAAGGAGGAAGATGCATCACTTAAAAATGCACACGAATATAAGAGAGGGAAAAACCAATCAGAAAAACAAATGCTCAAAACTACTTAATTTCAGAGAGCAGAAGATGTTTACAATATAATCATACTGAAAGATGAAGAAATGCACACACAAAACAAAACTAAAATCAATGGCCTGATCAAAAGATTTGAGGATCTGAAAAAATATCACATTTGACTACCATGCTACCAACACTCACAAATGAAAAACAGATGAAACATTTGCCACTTTGTAATAAACCCTCAAAACCTCACTTCAACCTCTAAGAGAAATGCAGACATCTTTGTGGATAGTGTATGTAGTGAGATAATTATAAAACAGCTGATAAGTGCATGGATATATATACAGGGAAGCAGAAACTGCACCACTACAACAAATAAAAACTATAATGATTATTCTGCAAGCTCTGTTAAAAGGAATCACAGTATGTAACCATAGGAACCAAACAGAATAAAAGTGTGTAGGAGCTAAGCACTGCATGAGATGTTAGCATTTAGTGACAGAGGATGAAATGAGGAGCCTGCTATTGGGAATGGGACACAGATGCATCTGTGTTAAGTGAATAAATACAATAAAGTCATGAAAATCCTCCAAAAGAGGCAGTGGTGCAGATTCAAATACTATTCCAGAAGACTGTGTTCTCCAAGAGGATATAAAAGCCATATTGGGGGGCTAGGGGGAAGCTACTTTTTAAACACTTTCTACTCAAAGATAAAACCAGGTACCAATAGGGTGACCAGATGTCCTGATTTTATAGGGATAGTCCCAATTTTCCGGTCTTTTTCTTATATAGGCTCCTATTACCCTCTTACCCCCGTTCCGATTTTTCACACTTGCTGTCTGGTTACCTTAGGTACCAGTGATGGGGCAAATGTGTCTGTTGCTACCTAAAAAACCCATGATTAAGGCAGAATTTCGGGATCTGAATTTGGAAGATATGAATGAAGTTATATCAGCTGACTAACCCTTGCCCACCTAATCAAAAACTGTATAAGAGCTAGGATTACCATGCTGTCTTCCTGTGTCCTGCCCTGTGTTTTGGCTTCAGAATATATTAACCGCCTGGAGAATCAGTGGTGGGTAGAGAAGGGGAAAGAAACTTTGTGGAGGCACATCACCATTTCTGGTACAAAACCCACATTCTTATCCCTAATTTCTGTCCATCCAGAAACCCAGTCTTTTGACTAAGAATCTCATGAACTCTGCCTGGACAGTCAGAATGAAAGATGGGAATTAAGAGGTGGCAGGGTTGGGACTTCCCACAATAGCTCATGATATGATCACAGCCTACTTTTCAATAGCATTTCTTTACATAGCTAAGGGCTTGAACACTCAGGTCTATTATATGAACTTCAGAATTTAGAGGCAGGGAAAAATATTAGGAAATGAATTCAGATTTATATTCCTACCAATGTTACAGGAATTTTATATAGCAGACCTTGTGTTTGGAACTTTGGCCAGGGCTAAATCTGTGTAAATCTGGCCCTAGTGAAATATGCATTGATCATTTATGAAAATCTCACATGTATAGATGTCAAAATGGATAAAGTATTACACTTACTAGTTTTATATGCCATCTTGGGGAGAAGGAAGCTAGTTGAGATTAAAGTTAGACTAAAATGAAATACCAGGTTGCCGATGGTGAGTTCTGGGATCAATCAGACTTGTTCACATGGAATGGGAGTGAATGTTTACTTATAGTAAATTATAACTTGAGATATTTTGAAATAGCTTAATTCCTGAATACAAAATGAAATATAGATCAGCCACAACAAATCCACTCTATCATGATATTCCACAGAGTAAAAGTTTTTTAAAAAGGTAAAACCATTCAGAAAAATCTAAAAGCAAATTGTTAATTTAAGCAAATGATACAAATGATTTAATGTCTATTGGAAAAAAACAAGAGCTGTGGAAGATTATCCATAACTTAGAATCTTATAGGAACAAATACTCAATTGCTGATCTTATGACCATTTATATCCAAACTACTTTGTTCAAAACTGCTAGAACTAAATATACCTAAGGGCTGGTCTTCACTACGGGGTGGGATCGACTGCAGATACGCAACTTCAGCTACGTGAGTCACGTAGCTGAAGTTTGCATATGTCCAGCCGACTTACCTGCCGTCCTCACAGTGGTGGCAGTCGGCGGCTGTAAGAGTCTCTACTCCCCTTCTCTGTGCTCTGGGGTACAGAGAAGAGGACTCTTCGATGCCAGACCAACTAACTCCAGCTGCTCCCCAGCTTAAGTTAAGTCTTCACACCCCCACACCCTCAGACTATACCAGCTGGGAAATTGGGGTGCCCCAAGCTGCCACCATCCAAGTAAATCTCCAAGGCCCTGTAGATGGGTACTCGGACTCCCCCAAACTCCGTCTCTCTCCCTGAGAGCCGGAAACTCAGAGGCTGCTTCCCCTCCCCCTCCCCCTTCTAGCCTGAACGTAGGGAGAGACAGACTCCACACTTCAGCTCGTACCCTGAGCTTGTCCCTTACCTACTCCCCTTCCTCCCTCCCTTCCCAGTCTGAAAGCAGAGAGAACCTTAAGGGAAATAAACCAAACACTCTTTATAACTAAAAAGATTTAATAAAGAAAAGAGAATAGAACATAGACTTCCAGTACAACTTCACAATCTAGAGTTTTCTAACTTCCCCTCTGAAAAGGATAGAAACACCCTAAATAGGTACAGAGCTTATGGAAATCAACATATTATACTTACAGAACAGCTAATTAGGAATATAAGAGGGAAAGTAGAGTCCTTCTCCATAGCTAGAGACGAGCTCCGGGACCCTTGCCCAAGCTGGCACGGCAGGCAAACTGAAACTAAAGACTAAACTCCCTCCCTCCCTCCTGGCAGGGAAGCTCTTACGTCACTTGTTCTCAGGTAACATTAACCCTATCCAGCACTTTACACTTATGACAGTGGCACACTCCCCCCGTCGACTCCAGCTTGCACCTCCCGGCAAGCTGGAGTTCCGGAGTCGACAGGGGGTGCCGTGGGTGATCGCTTACTTGCGTCTTCACCAGACATGAGAAATCGATTGTTAACAGATCGATCGCTACCCGCCAATCCGGCGGGTAGTGAAGATAAGCCCTAAGACTCCACTACAAATAACTAACAATCCCTTCGACGTAATAGATCTGTCAATTTTATAGAAATATCACAATCAATCTGGGGCAGGCAGGGTACCACGCTTTTCTCACAGGAGTAACTGCACCATATTTGTGGCAATTGAAAGATAAAGTAGGAATCAGTATATATCCATGTTATCAGAAGGCCAACATGAGATCTTAAAAGGAGGCGCTATAAAGCAGGGGGGAAATGCGGGGTTAGCATCCAGGATACAAAAGAAATAGGATCCTTCCCCCATAATAAGAAGAAAGTAAATAAACAAAAAGTGGTATTGCTATAGATTTTCATAACAAAGGCATATTCATATTCAAAATTTAGACAGCAGATTGAATCCAGCTACTGGAGGGAACATGGTGGACCCAACTTTGTATATTGCAAAAAATACATCAAGAAGAAAACAGAAGTGACAACAGTGGTAAGCAGTGGGGATATTTAGTGATGGCAGGGCTTGAAAACTTTATATAATGCTTTGCAATTCAAAGCAAAACCTATTAGCTATTGGGAAAAAATATCTGTGCTACTGCATACTGATAGTTGTAGTTTCATAAAATGGAATCACTATTACTTTTCTCCAGTAACATAAGGAAGAAGGATCACACTCTATCTGCATCTCTGTTGCTTCTTCTTCTATAGTCTCCTGATTTCTAGGAAGGCCTGGGGAGGGGATCTCTGCCCTACTCTACCTTCATCTGCCCAGATTTCTTGTAATCTGTGATGGTAATTTTATTTCCACTCCTCTTTCTCTCCCTCAACCTTACATTTTTGAGTCCTCTTTCCTGGTGAATAACCCTCCATTGGCATCCTCCACAGCTGTTCATAACGGCCTATTTCCAGTAGGCTGAAATAAACTAGATTTTGGTCTGTTTCACTGCTGTCTGCAGCCTTCTGAGTAGCAGCACTGAAAACTTGTAAGACTTCAATTTTTACTCTTCTGTGACTTTGCACAGCTATGGACAGCATCTGAGGCATAGACACAGTCCATATCCTCAGAAAGACAGCACTGCCCTAGTTTATAGCATGTTTGGAAGCCTATCTTTGCAACCCTAATGGCCAGAAATGTCTTTCTTTAAATGAAAGCTTAAATTCTGCATGACATTCACCCATGGAAGCTTCTTTCTCCCCTATGAGCAGAGGGACTTTTCAAGTCCTGGGTGTTAATTCACTACTAGTGGTGAGCCTCATCATGAACAGAAACAGAAGAGGCGAAGCTGGACTATGTTTGGAGGTGAATAGGTGAAGCTGGAATACAGCTGGGAACATTTGCTCCATTTCCTACACTTTGATCTAACTCTTGTATAACAGAAGCAACAGAAAGGTAAAGTTGGCAGATGATGGTCTTTATGTAAAGGAGACCAGTAATTGCCAGTATGTGGACTATTTCCTTTAGTATTGTTATGTCCTTTAATGAGCAAAAACGGAACAATCAGGGGATTGTAAATTTTGCCTTTATAAGGAGATATTATTTTTCTAGTTTGGCTATTGGTGACAATGATTTTCAAATTCAGAAACTGATTCATCATAAATTGTTGCTGACCTCATCCTTAGATGAATAATTAACAATAACAGCAGCTCCCTGCTACACTGTTATCCCATTCTTCATGTCTAAACAGCCATATTTAGAAATAGCAGTTCCAGCTCCTTTTTTCAATGACAGCACAAATAGATTATCTTACAGTACCACAGTGTGGATATGCCCTAATTTGGGGGTTGATGAGAAGATTCTCTTACATATACATATATATATATTAAATCAACAATGATGTGCTCCACATTAGCGAGGACAAACCAAATCATCCCAGACAAGCATAGTCAAAAGAACACTACCCCAAAAGCATTATAATATTGATGAGTTCCCATTAATTAACCAAGTAACACTATAATTTAGCAGTAGCTGTGTAATACCGCAAAACAGCAAATAAATGAACAAGTGGAACAGCAAGTGTATAGGCGTTCCCATGTGATAAAGAAACATAGTCTCGGTCTCTCACACCCACACACAGAAGGACGTAGTCTTTTAGGTACACTTTTAACAGAGCATATTTACAACTGAAAAGCAGCATTAGGAGGACCAGAGCAACAAATATCACATTTATCTTAAAGAGTGATGAACATGTTACAGTGATAACCCCAGTGACTGCCCCGTTGGCTCAAGTGGATGCCCTTGCAGAAGCTTCAAAACTCATCAGAGCCTCAAATACCGAAGAATGTATAGTGCAGTGCAGCTAGTATATGGTCTCCCACTAACAGAAGCTGTCCAAAGACTTTCAGTATCACTTGTATTGAAGCTTTAATAAATAACAATGATAAATATATGTTGGTGCACAAATGGAGAAGGATAAGTAGGGTGGCACAAATGGATTATCAATGTGATATTATAGTGGTCACCATTAAATACTCAACATTTACTACACAGAGGTTGGCATAACTGGATTTTCTTCTCCACCAGTCTACTTCTTTTGCTGAACCCCTACATATAATAAAGATTTCTTTCTCTCCTTTGTTCCTCTTGCAGAAGTTATGTGTTTAAATTGGGGAATTTTTATGTACTTCAGATGCTTTTACAGAACCATATGAGTGTTTTCAAAGGTGAGGAGGGTTTTTTTTTGTTATCTGCCCTTTCTTTCGACTACTCCTCCCACCCCACTCCATTCCAATTTCATTTGTGGTCTCAGACACACAGCAGACAATATATGGCTCAGAAAGGCAGGTCTCTCATTATTTCCACATCAGGGAGGAGGAAATGGTGTCTTTTCACACCCAAAGATAAATAACCCATATAAGCAGAAAGTAGAACATAAACTCAAGCAGGTTGTGAAGCCTAGAAAGACTTAAACACATGAAAGCAAGGACCACAATTATTTCTTGACTCACAGACTCAAAAGAGTCCAAAATCTGTTAGGTTCAAGAATAGCAGCCGTGTTAGTCTGTATCCATAAATAAAGCGAGGAATACTTGTAGCACCTTAGAGACTAACCAGTTTATTTCTGTTAAAACATTTACCCACACCTAGTTTTATAAACAATTATGAGTGGTTGGCATCAATTAATTTTGCATCATAATATACTTCTGAGATAAATATTATCTCTATTTTACAGATAAAGGGAATTGAGGCCCAGAAAAATTAAGTGATTTGCCCAAGGTCTGGGATGAAGTCTGTGGCACAACCAGGCCTGTGACTTCTCAGTCCTCTCTCTTAACTACAACATATGCCTGTTTCTTTAAAAACAGCTTCCCAGAGAGTTTATATATTGCATGGGATGACATTAGCAAAAAACAATACTATAGTGCACTGTGGATAAGGGATAAGGGATTCATTATAATTCTGGTAGTATTCTATCATGTCTTAGTAAATTCATGCAGGAAATGCTACTGCAGATGCAAGTCAAAAGGACAACTTGTATGGTGACTGGTTCTCCTTGAAAAAGTAGTTCTACGTTCATTTTGTGTTCAATAAGCTTGTTGCCTGAAACGTTAGATATGATGTGATGATTACGTGCTTGACCCCTCTAAGCTGCTTACTGAGATATAAAATGATCTTTGTGTGTTATACATTCATATACTTGTTCTTTTGCAAGGTCCAAAGACAACTAGAAACTGAATTTTGGTGTATCATTTGCTCTCATGGGATCCTCCTTCCTGAGCCTTTAAGGGTTATTTCCCCCAGTAATACAACCCCATTAGAGGATTGTATTATCATATATAATAATCGGCTAGAGAAGTGTGTGTGAAGCCGTCATGCACAGTAGAGACGGCCCAGACGAACGGCATGCTGGGAGGTGCAGTTCGGCAGCACAACATGGCTGCCGCCCGTGTGCCGCCGAGAGGGAAGCAGGGTCTGGATCAGAGGCTTGGGAGCGTGGGCAGGAGGGTGGCTGTGCACAGGAGGCGCAGGCAGGGGGGCCTTGGAGTGAGGGGAAGGGGACTGAGCGAGCGGGGGGAGCCGTTGGAGTGGGTGGAGGGGGGGGCTGAGCAAGTGGGGGGGGGCTTGGAGTGAGGGGGAGGGGGGTTGAGTGAGCGGGGGGGCCCTTGGAGTGGGGGGAGGGGAGGCTGAGCGAGTGGAGGGAGGCCCTTGGAGTGGAGGGAGGGGCGGCTGAGCGAGTGGAGGGGGGCCCTTGGAGTGGGGGGAGGGGGGCTGAGTGAGTGGAGGGGGGCTGAGTGAGTGGAGGGGGGCTGAGCGAGTGGAGGGGGGACCCTTGGAGTGGGGAGGGGGGAGAGAGCTGAGCGAGTGGAGGGGGGGCCGTGAGCCATTACTGTTGGCCCATGTACACGGGCTTTTAGACTAGTCTAATATAAATGACTTAAATAGCTCCAGCTGTATTAATCTTAAACTCTAATCTTTCTTGCTCATGAGTTTCAATCACCTAGAGTTGCCCAACTCCATTGGTGGTGTTTGCTTACATCTATTTCCCTCAGTGATTTCATTTCTGTGCCTAGAATTAGAGTGCCACCCACTCCCCCTGCCCTGTGACAAGGTTCCATTATGGCTGCCCAATGTTTGCCATGCTGATTTACTTGTACTGTGCTGATATTCCTTGAACATTGAAATCCGGTGCAAAAGCTGGAAAATGCTTCTGGAGACAGTTGTACTAAACAAAAATATTTAATAGAAAAAGTATAAAATCATATGTAAGCCTTTAGTCACAGTTTGCCTTCTTGCATTAGAGAATCGATCCCCAAATAAATTTTATGAAAATATGAACCATAATTCTGGAATACATAAACTTGGATCCGTCCTTTACTGAAAATAATATGTAACACTGTCAGTAGATCATGTGTAAATGAAGAAAAAAATGCATTTGCACTTCATTGATTATGTCATTTAAAGATGGTTCTCTAATTCTGGGGCTTCTTAGCATTCAGGATCCTGATCTCTCTGCTTTGAAATAGAATTGCAGTAAAGAGATATGAACAAGCAGAACATCCACAATCTTCAAACCAAAGCCTGCTACCCTCATTCCAATTGAATATTATATTCATCAACAAATATTGCCATTGACAGAAGGGTGGCAGAACCAGTTTAATAATGAGAAGAACATGAAACTGAAGATCCCCAAATGTGTAGTGTTTTTAAGATCACATATCTTAAAACTCCAAATTTAGCAGATCAGTCTTATTCCTAACTGGAGTGTTAATTAAGATAAATCCTACATGCTTGATGGAGAAAATGACAATCCACTGATAATCTGTCAAAAAAATATTTTTGTTAATGATTACATATAAACCTAGACTGGGTGGATATCCACCATAGATACCAAGTGGACAAATTTTGTTTGAAAGCTCTCACATTCAGAACAAGAGGGCTACAAACAAACAAGGGATCTATTGATTTCCTCATTTTGTTCTACTGAATGCTCTTGCCTGAAATCTGAACTACAGGAGAATCTCATTAATTCATACAAATGACTGAGGCTCCCATTGTGAACCACTGAATAAAATAAAAATAATAATAATAAAAATAATAATGAAATGATAAAACAATAAAAATAAACATCACAATATATATCCGGTAACAAACAACTGTTTCATTTCAATGACAAATAATACTTCATAATTGTAGGTCGAGTTGGTGGGAACCCCTATATTTAAGGTTGCTTAGAACTTCCCAATACAAACACCCATTTCAACTGCTTATTATTTTGATATGAAATTCTAATTGCTTCCAAACTTACTGAAAAAAAAAACCAAAAAAACAGTTCAGCCACTTCCAAGAACATCATTCAGGAAAAAGGGGTTCTTAAGCTAATTTTAAAAACATAAAAGTACAGTTTTTGTGAAGATCTCTAGCACACCTCTATGGTTTGGAGCATAAACTGTAAATTTGGTAGTGGGATAACCCTGAGGTCAGAGAAGTGCCTTTTGCAGTTCACATAAATATATCCCGATTTGGCCAACATTGAGCTACTGAAAGACACTATTTACAGATGCTCAGAGGATTGAAATCTCATCCACTTAGTCATATTGCCTTTCAGGATGAATGTGACAAAATATAGGTTATTTGGCTGAGCTGTAGCCATTAGATCAAACTCACCTCCTCAGACAGGAATAGAACCTAGAAATCCTGATTCTCACATTCTACTACTGTATGGCAAATAGCTGGGCAAACAACTGGCAAAGGATCAGGGCCACCACTACTGACTGGGCCACACACACACTGATGCTACTAGCTTCTTCTTTAGCTCAAGTGATAATGGTCTATGCGGTGGATCTGATGTTCCTCATTTCCAACCCAATGGCAGAACAATATGGTTCCATGTGTCTGAATTTGGTTTTTTAAATTTTATTTTACTGAGAGCTTAGGAAATTACATACCAAAAGTAATTAATTAATTAATGAAAACAACACAAAGGGCTTATCTACACCAGCAGTTATCAAACTATGGGGTGCGCCTCCCAAGGGTGGCAAGAGCTGTGTGTTTTTCTGCTGTTATTTCTTTAAGAGTTCCAGCTGTCAGCCTCAGAGGGCTGAGACTAGTACAGAAGGACTGTGCATACTTGGGAAGTGGGGGGATGGGATAAAGGGAACAGTCGGAGTCCCGCCACCCTAGGGCTGACAGCTAGAGCCCCGCTGCTCCAGACTCTGGCTCTTCTTCTCTCTTCGATCACCAATATCTCACCAGGAGGCAGCCTGGGTTCTGACTCTCCTTTCTCCCCCCGAATCCTCACCGGGAGAGGGCAGTGGGGCTCCAGCTGTCAGACCCGGAGTGGAAGCAGAAGTGCACAAGTAAGGGTGGCAATTATATTGACAAATATAATTTTTCACATTGCCATCCTTACTTCTAAAGCAGCCTTCAGAGATGGGCCGAGGTATATGTACTTTGGGGAGAGACATACAGAGCGGTAGAGGGCGAGCTCACATAAGTTTGAGAACCACCGGTCCACATGAACAATTACTTTGCAGCAAGGCGGGGTGTGAATCTACCCTGCACTTTCTGCACACCAGCTGCCCACGTGGGTCCTGCTGATGCACACTGGCAGTTTATTAGTGCTTTGATCTAGTCCTTACTGAAACAGGACTAGATCAAAGTGCATTAACAAACTATTAATGCAGGTCAGCAGAAACCACGTGGACAGTTAGTTGGTAGCAAGCTAGTGCAGGGAAGATTCACACCCCACTTGCTTAGTAATCCCTTTGACTTCAATGGGACTATATGCATGAATAAGTGATGAGTATAGGCCTCATAATCTGGCCCTTAAATCTTTGCTGAGAACTGAGCCAGGATCATTTTTTCATTTAAATGTTAGTGGGGAGGTATGAAATGTGTGGATTAGCAAAACTTTACTGTATTCACATCTAGCCTGACAAAATTATGTCCTTGGTGAGACTTACAAACTGATGAAATGATTGCTTTTCAACTAATTGTCAAAATTCCTCATTGTGATAAAGTAGTACAAGATAGCCATTCAACAGGACAATAAGATGACAAAAGAATGACAATCTTTTCAGAACAGGACAGGTGACCTGTATTAAAACCATAATTAAAATATAAAAAGCTATGAAATAATATCTTTAGAGAGTTTAGTCTACTGTATCTTCCTAGCCATACGTCAACAGTGAACATGATAAAAGCTCTAACATTAATTATAGTGACTATTTCCTTAATGAAGTGCAAAAATGTTTGCATAATCTGATTCAGTTTATTGAATTCGTTTACAGTTTATCACTCTAAAAACAGGCTTTGTTGCTTAATTTTACAATATATTATCTTATTTCCAACAGGTAAACAGCTCAATATGCAGCAGTAATCAACTGAAAGCACTTTTCAGATTAAGAATCATGAAATTATCAATAACCTAATACTGTCTTAATAAGTACCTATTGGAAAGAAATATGTCAGTGTTATTTACTGTTTACAACCAGTATCTTCTTTATTTCTAAAAGTTGTACATGCCTAAACTGAGTAATTGGCAGTAACCTTCATCCTTCCTTATTCCAGTCCCATATTGGCAATTCTCATACGCACACATTGTATTAACTTGAAATTCTAGGTCCCTGATCTTGCACAATTTACTCTCAAATTTACCTTTTTTCTCACAGTACTCCAATTCAACTCAACTGTTCACTTGCATAAAGTTAAACACTTTAATAAGCATTTATTGTAAGAGATTGTGTCTTTTTAAGTCCTCTGTAACATGACTAGTATGCATTTCGGTGGGAAAATAGATAGATAGATAGATAGATAGATAGATAGATAGATAGATAGATAGATAGATAGATAGATAGATAGATAGATAAAATAATGACACTTAAATAGAACCGATGAAGTGTGGTAAAATGCCAAGAAAATGTAATTTACATGTGAAGATATGAACATGAAATTATTCCATGATTGGTTTAACTGGCTTTGAACATCAAACTGCTACTTTAGAGAAAAACACTGCCACACCTTACCACCAGCTGTAGTCTGCTAACTCCACATTTGGCCTCCATAGTCAGGAAACTAATGTAAAAACTTCCAAATCCAGGGAAGAGGGGTGGAAATTATGTTACAGTGTTCAGCAGGCTTTGTAAAGAGAGTGGAAGTTGGAACACATTTTTACTGACTCAGGCCCAAACTAAGTAGTAGTAATAAGGAAGAGTTCACCTTTATAGTGCCAGGTTATCATTCAAAGATAAGTAAAAGAGAAAAAAGGAAAACAACAAAGAAAGACAGGAAGCAATTTAAATAGCAGAGTGTATCGCAAGCCCATTATCATGTCTTTACACTGGAAACAAAGGATTTTGGCATCAGATGGGGCATAAGTAATAACCGGAGGAAAGTTCATCCCTCATAAAACAAATTTGCTGAAGAAATAAGACAAAAACTGTAATTAAGTTAATGTAATAAAATTAAGTGTATAAAGTGCTTTAAAGTTATGGGATGAAAGAACTGACAAGTAGTATTTTTCTCCATAAATATGCCATATATTTTTTATTTCTGAAAGCACATTATATCTTCATTTTATCTCTATAAACAGGAGAAAAGTGCAGTCCCTAAAAGAGGTAAGAAGAGCACTTGAAGTATCACTGTTTCAGTACATTTCAAATTAAAGATGTTGCTCAGTAGGCCAAGTAGAAGACTCAATTAGGGAGCTTTACCAAATGCTTTCTGGCCCTACAATACTCTGCTGTTTAAAAGTATTGATTAAAAAATACTTAATTGACAATATGAAAAGTGACAGGAATTGCTTTTCAAATTTCTACGGAAGTGGAATAATAGACAGTTCATATTACACAGTATACTGAAGTTACAGACATTTAAAAAACTCAAGGGAAAAAAAGCCAGAAAGTTAGGACCCATCATAAACAAACACCAGCATGAGAGATGATCACAAAAGGGAACAGAACTGAAGAATATGTAGACTGCTGAAACAATTTGTATAGCTGCCATGCACCCCTAGTTCCAACACCTAGAAAAATCTGTAACCTGTAACCTGAACCCTGCCACCTAGGGCTGAAGCCCTTCAGCTGCTGGTGGTGGGGCTTGGGGCTACCGCTTCAGACTCAACCCCAGGTTCCAACAAGTATAATGTCAGCCCTGGTGACCCCATTAAAATGGGGTCATGACCCGCTTTGAGTCCAATCGATAGTCCATAGTTTGAGAACTCTTAGTCTAGTGGAATGCCTTGTGTGAAACACACAGTTTCAAGTTGGTTGATTACAAAATATAAACCACAATACATGTCTACCAAGTTTGATATTTAAAATTGAACTATTATTTTTTAATTCTAAAACCCAGTTGATTATTTTTTCATGCTACCATCTTCCTTGTCTTCAGATCCAGCTCCTTCATTCCTAATCATTCTGTCTTCCATGGTCAGCTCTGTGCCTCAGTAAGGAGCTGATATTCAGCATCACATAATCAATGGGAAACAGAATACAGAGTACTATGAAGACACGAGCAAAAGGACCAGAAGCATGACTGGGGAGACAGGAATAAGAAAAATCTTGATCTTTTTCATTATTAAAAATGATGGCAGTTTATGAAGGTCACCTATAAAACAATTTGATCTTTCCTGGCCACTTCTCTCCTCTTGCATAGCAGCAAGAAATTTATACTGCTCTCATCTTATGAGCCAAGATTGCAAGAGTTGTATGTTTCATCTATCTAGGTACTTATACACTGTGCCACATATGATTTTAAAAATCAAAACAACAAATACTCTGCTTCATAGCTTCATTGACTTCAGATGACATCCAACAGAAGTGAGGTATCCAAAAGGACACCAAGCTTCAAAACTGAGCTAAAAATTATAGAGTAGAGATGGGTGAGACAATTTCTTTAATTGGACCACCTTCTCTCTCTCATATCCTGGGACCAACACAGCTACAACACTGCAAATAATTTGAGAGCAATCTGTTCTTGAGGAGGCATCTCTTCAAAGCCCTTTTCCCACCCACATCACCATAGCCCAGCTTGGACTCTGCTTCAATAAGATGTTTATCTCAGGCTCTAAAAAATGTGGAATACAGTGCTGTTTACATTTGAGAGAATGACTATCTTGATCTAGGAATAGTCCATGAAGTACTGCTAGCTTAAACCTGCCTCGCCAGCTTCCCAGTCCCCCAATTTTGCCTCACCAGTTCCCACATTCCCTGTCCTGCTCCTTTTCTTACTATTTACTCTGATACCTTGTTTGCTGAGGGTGCACACTGAGCACCATCAATGTGCTCAGCACTATGTAAAATCACACAACAAAACACAATCCCTCCATCAGGAAGCTTATTATCAGAAGGAAAAAAAAAGGGAAATGAATGGCAATTAAGCCCAAATGCATCCCGCAGCCCCCATTGGTCCAGGAAGGTGAACTGCAGCCAGTGGGGGCCACAGTTAGCAAACCGGCAAGTAAACAAACCGTCAGGGCCCGCTAAGGGTTCTTACCCTGTGGTCCCACGTGCCAAGGTTGCCAATCCCTGGACTGGAGACACACTTTTGTTTGGTTTGGTACTGTGCCTAGCGTTTAATGTTAACACCTCATGTGTGAATCAACATTGATAAGCCCTCCAATCAGTGTGTATCAATGAAAGATTGTAAGGGAACAGTAAGGGTTTACCACACAGAGACTTGTTTCAGGAGTTGTGGAAGTGTGAAGAAGGCATATGGAAGATGACTGTAGAAGAAGACTAGTCGGGCTATTATAAATGAGGTTCAGACAGTATTAAATACATTAATTCACTGTTTGAAGGGAAACTGTTTGAAGGGAAACTGGATAAGAAAGTCCGCAGGTCACCTTTTTTTTAATTAAAATAATGTATTGGGTACTTGTGATACCAACACTATATTAAATACAAACTGACATACAATTGAGAAGACTTGCAGTTATATATTTAATATGGACTAACCCTGCTGGTGTCTCTCTGATTTTTTTGTAAGTAAAAATAGACTGCCTACCTTTAGGTTTCTTTGCTTGTTTTATGGTGACATTTGTAGAATTTTATATCAATAACAGAAGTTATAATTATACAGTGTCACAATAAAATGGTTGAACTATGGCACACAATCTTTTCCACTACAACATGCCTCACACCACGAGGAAGAAGAAGGGCCAGGAAATAGAAGTGAATTACATGTTTGACCACTTGACAGCTAGTGGCTGCCCCTTCTGACCATTTCCTCCTCAAAATCATTTACCTTTTCTAAAGGGTTCCAGAACCTCTTTTCTTCTTGTTGTTAGAACCCAAACTCACTCTCACTCTGTTCTCACTATGAATCCACCCTTTCTTCACTCTATTATTATTATTTCTATTATTCTTTGGTAAAGGGGTCTGTTGACAAAGACAGTCAACGCACCCATGACATTATGAAGTCCCACTGATAATTCAGTGTCATGGGAAACAATGCCATTGGTAGGGCAGTAATTATGGATTGCTCCCAATGACGGAGTCATAGTAATGAGGAGGAAACAGAATGGGGAAAACAAAGAGGAGATGGAGAAGAAAAGTAGTATTAACTATTCAAAACTTCACCATTGCTAATCTATTGCAAAGTTCATTATTATAGAAGTTACCCTGTTGTGAAGAATAAGAGTTGTCATTACCATGAATGCAAGGATATTTTTAGAAGCTAAACTACTTTATAGGTTGTACCTTCACATTAACATACCAGTCCAAATGCCACTGAACATTACCCTCAAAGTGGCATATCACGCTCAGAAAAGGACAATAGCTGCAAATGTATGGGTGTTTCAGATCAGAAATGAGAGTGGATCAACAGAATTATGAGAGGGTGAAAGACTGATTTGTTTATTTTAAGGTTTCACTAACCACAGCACCCAGGAAGATGCACAGACAAATAAAACAAATCCAATAATCACAAATGCATCAAAAGTGAACCATATAAAAAGAACTACTTTGAAACAAACCCAATCAAGCTGTGTTTAGTAGTACTATCATCATCTCATTTTCATGAATAATTAAATCAATAATAATTGTCATCTAGGCTTTACTATTAGATGCCATGTATTTCTGAGCTAGATGCACACCAGTATCTTTAAAAACTTCCTAAGAACAGATGGTTTAAAACTACTCAATCTCACGGAATAGTGACCATTGAGATCTTTCTGGAGGGAAAAGAAGAGCCATGCCAAATTCCCTAAAGTGGATTAGATACCTAAAACCATTTACAGTTGGGCAACGTACCTGTTTCTGGTTCCCATTATTGGTGGAAGAAAGGAGGGGAAAAGGGAGAGATCCCCCCCACACTTGATTTTAATAAGTGGGTGTGGACAATGGGTTGGGGCATTACATTAAACAAAAATGATCAATTTAGATTAAAAATAAAACATTTGACCAAACATTTTACAAAATGCAAATGAGAATGTCCAGTGATCACATTGTATATTTTTTGTCCTCTATAATGTTCATATTACCTAAGCATACCACATTGTCATTGTCTTAAAATAACAGGTCTTGGGGGAAAAAAATAATGGAAGTGCAGGGAGGAAATGGAGGGAGTTCTGAAAACTATATTCTTTAAAAAAATCCTTAGCTAAGCATATAATTGAATGAAGTCATAAATCCAACAAAGTTGGCATTGCATCACACCATGGGATCTGGCATATTGAAGAGTGTCCTCCGAGAGACTGTTCCAAAGCTGGGTATGTAGCACCAATCCTATGGATAAGTGACATCTGCCCATCACAACTCTGTCTTTCAGATCAGAACGGTCATACCTGTTCCCCTTGCAGTAACCATCAAGCAAAGCTGACATACCCAATAAGGTTTCCCATCCAAATATCAACATTCAAATATCTTATCGGTCAAGTAGATACCAAAAGGGCTGGATTCTTAAACTCTTTTTTGTAATATAATAGAAAGATTGTCTCATAATACAACTTCCCTCCAAAATGAAATTGTGCAAAACCCCTCCCACTTCTATCCAGGACCGTCTTACATTCCTGAGGCAACTACACCAGTTGCTTACATGGATAAATAATTTTAGCTAAAATTGCATTACTTTGTCTTCCTATAATGTGACTTTGATTTGCTAAGTGAATCAAGGGGCATTAGCACCAGTGGGCCATCAACCACAGTTTGAGAACTGCAGCAAGAGGGAAGACAGCGGAAGATAAGGAAGCACTGTCCACCCATACATTCAAAATAGAATTACATGTAGAGAAGTTCAGTACAGAGAGCAGCAAATGTAGAGATACAAGGTCTAACACTGGGAATATATTATGGAAGGGAACTTAAGAACGGTGAAGAATCAGCTAAAGGAAGAGACCCTTGGTGCTCTGCACTCCAGGAGTGGCTTGATTTTGTTTTGTTTATTTTTAGAAATATTCCCAATCTTCTTACATATCGTTATGAAAACTCCAAACCTTTAAACATCCTAACGAAGAAATGTGCGAGAAAAAAATTCACAATATGAGTTTTCAGTGCATGTAAAATGGTGTGTTTTCATTATCAGCAGTAACAACGTTAATTACAATTACTGTAATTCCCTCTTGGCAGACCTCTCCCTGGGGCTGCTCTGTCACTTGCAGCTGATTCAGAATACAACAGTGCAATATAACTGCTCACTCATTTGAGCTATTGGGATCATATTTTAATCCTGCTCTGCTTTATTTATGTTGGCTGTCTTTAAAAAGGTGGATTGACTTTCACTTGGTAGTGCTGGCTCTTAAAGTTCTTAGTTTGGCTGCCTCAGTCTATCAGGGATTGGCAACCTTGTCACGCAACCCCCCAGGGTAAGCACACTTGGCGGGCGTGGCCAGTTTGTTTACCTGCCACGTCTACAGGTTCAGCCGATCATGGTTCCCAGTGGCTGCGGTTCGCCGCTCTGGTCCAATTGGGGCTGCAGGCCGCACGCCAAGGCTGCTGATCCCTGGTCTATATACAAGACCTGCCTCTTAAGTACGGTACTGACAGTATTTGTGCTCATATTTTACCGGCTGTTGAAGGACCTCACCTCATTCCACATTTATGAAGCAACCAAAACTGCTCCCATCCTCCCCAAAGATATCCTATGAATCACCACTGTTCTTCCTATACTTATTGCCTTCCCTTCTAAATTATTTCCTTTTTTATTATTATTATTATTTATCTGGACCTCTCATTTGATTTATGTGTTGGTATTTTAAGAAGATGGTATTCCATATTTTATTTTATTATATTGTACTTATGATTAAATTGTTTTCCTGTATACTTTTGGGTGGGAGCAAGAGAGGAACTGGGGACTATGTAAATAATTCATATTATTATTGTTAATTCATAAAATATTGCTTGAAAGGATCAAAAACTGTGACAACAACTGGAATTTTCTCTTCTATCACCCAGAAAACCTTAAATAAAAGAAAGTAAAAAATGATCATGTGGCCTGATTTTTTATTTCTCTTATCGCCCTCCTCTCCATTTTTCCTTCTCTGTATTTTTCTCCAGCTTATTTCACATCACCTACTGTGAACAAATCTTTCTCCTCTGGTTGTTTTTCCTTGATGTTCTTTCTCTCTCACTCCATCCCTGACAAATTTCTCTTTCTCTCTACCCTTTCTGAACATTCCTTCTCCAAAATCATTTCCTTTCCCTGAAGGCTACCACCAGCTTCTCTTTTCTTCCTTATGCTAGAATTCCCTCCAACTCTGTTCTCTCTGTGAATCCACCATACTTCCTCTTCACTAGTTTTCCTCTCTCCTACTATATCTTCCACTTTTCTAAACCTGATTGCCCATTTCTCCCTAGTCCTGCCCTGAAAGAGTACTTTCCTTTATCCCACAAGATGTTATCAGTCCTGCCTACCCAACATCCTCTGCCTCCCCCATTACATCCTTGCTACCAATGGCATCTTGCCCTCACCCTTTCTTGTCTTCTCCCCCAAATGTCCTCCTGCATCTATCTCCCTTCTCTCTCTTCCTCCCTCCACAAGGTCATTAGCCTTGTGAAGATCCCTTATTCTTCTCAAGGCTGCTTTGTGATCCCGTTGCCTTCTCCTCTTAGATCTTTCTATAGCAATGTGTCTCTTGCTGAAGAGAAAGTCAGTGCTAAAGATGAAGATGAGGAAGTAAGTGGGTACCTGGGGAAGGAGTGGGGGGATTCAGATCAGCCTTGCAGAGGATAAAGGGACTCCTGCCAGCCTGAAAAGTAAGGAGATGGCATGACAGTGAGAGCCAAGGTTCCATAGCAACTCTTCCACTAGGATCTTCCATCTACGTGGATTTGGTCTTCTATGTACAGTAGTAGGCCCTTCCTATTGATTTCAATGGGACTATCCTAGGAACTATGCTACCTCCATAAGGCAGCAGCATCTAATCCACAGTGTTTATCTTTTCACCTTAAAAAGGATGATGGCAATTTAATTAAGTGACAAAACGTTGTCTAAGTGGACATTAATCAAAAGGAAGGCACACATTCTTCCCATTGAAACATAACCCGGGCATGATTGAGTGTGAAAAATCATAAGGAACATTAGTGCAACAGGTATTTACTCAAGCTAATAAACTCAGTTATTTGGGGCAGGCACACTACTGATGATACCAACTATTGTACAAATGGTCAGATAAAGAGGCAAAAAAGAGCAGTGACAAGGATCACTGATCATTCAAAACACAAGGACGGAGGGAATCATTGTTCGCCAAGTGAAGGATTAAAACATAAGGTAAGAAATGCTATTTTTCAAAGGACTATATTTTTAATTAAAAAAAGGAGAAAACACTATAAAGGGTCACTGTCTACTCAAGTGTTTGTATTGTAAAATGTTGTGCTGCTAACTTTCTAGTAGGCGATACCTTGACATGACAATAAGATATACTCCATAT